>VDFB02047397.1:121067969-121154344 GCA_007258455.2 Sequoia sempervirens
TCTCAATATTATAAGCAGTTTGACATGAATGTTTATCAAGTAATGAATATTTTGTTTTAATTTTTAAATGATTGATAGTTGTTTTGAGGCATGACTTATATGATTGACCAATACGAGCCTATGAAGGGGTACCTTCATACCAACTAATCGATATTCGATAATCATGAAGGGTTATACAAAAACGTGTTAAGGATGGATATTTCATTAGCAATTTCTTATCTTGAATATTAGGTTGTAAGTTATCTATAAACACCCTTTGAATGTCAACATCTTGGAGACTATAGGAGAATTTCAAATAAAGGGATTAGTATCATTTCATAAAGTTTTTTTATTTTCTCTTTAGGTCCTTGATTACAATGAACTAAATTTGTTAATGTAACTTGAGGACTGATGTTCACTTGAAAGTGTTGGAGGAAATCATTAATGAGTTGTGTAAAGGAGGTAATTGATTGTTTGACAATGAACAAAACCAATCCAAGGCCATATCTTTCAATAATCTAGAAAAGAGTTTTACTATGAGTGAATCTTCAAAAATAAAATCTCTACACAAGGTAGTAAAAACTAACAAATGGTTATTAGGATATTTTTTACCATTGTACTTTCCAAAGCGAGGTATTTCAATGTTTTGTAGTATAGGTGTATTTAAAATAGTGAACATTAATGAACTATGTTTAAGGTATTTTGGATGTTTACTATTGGTTTGATTTTGTTTTAAGTTTGAAATTTGTTGTTGTAATCAATGAAGCATAAATCTGCAAAAAATCCCGATTAATCGCGATTTTTAAAAAATCTGCAGGCTAGATGATTTTTTCCCCGATTTTTTGAAAAAATCATTGAATTTTTGGTCAATGATTTTTTTCCGTTTCAAACTGCAAATTCGCCAAAAAAACGTGTTTAAAATCTGGAAAAAAATGTGAATAAAATCGAGCTGATTTTCGCACAAGAAAAACCATGAGACCATGGCTTGTTGCTTACTATTATGCTTTGATAGATTTTGTCCAAGCATCCATAGCTTGTTTGAAAGCACCTGTTTTAGGCTTTAGCCATATGTGAGCAATGAAGTACATTTGATAAAATGCTTTTAGTGGCATGAAAAATGTAGTAGCATAGACAAAGCGGAGTGGTACTTGGAAAAAAATGTCTCAAAGAAATGTAGTCTCATGGTGATGGAATGCCATGATGAATGCCATGACAAACAAATTACTTTATGGATTGTGCGGCGACATCAATGTGAAATTTGCATTTTCTTTGAAACATTTTCAAACAATTCCTTTACCTTGTCTATGTTAATAACTACTATTATGCTTTAGTAGATTTTTCCAAGCATCCATAGCTTGTTAAAGGCACTTGTTTAGGCTTTACCCATAGCATGAAGGCATTGAACTATTTGATAAAATGCTTTGGTAGACATGTATGAAGAATGTGGTAGCATAGAAAAGGTGAACTATTTGAAAAAATGCTTCAAAATGTGGTCTCATGGTGATGGAATGCACCATAGCAGATGCATGACAAACAGAATTACTTTATGGATTGTCATGGAATTCCATCACCATGAGACCACATTTCTTTGAGGAATTTTAAGCAGTTCAACTGCTTGCTATCTATATATTATACATTATGCTTTGATAGATCTTTTCCAAGCATCCATAACTTGTTCATAAGCACTGTTTTAGGGTTTTAGCCATACTTGACAAGGCTGATGAACTGTTTGATAAAATGCTTTGGTAGACATGTATGAAAAATGTGGTAGCATCGACAACTGTCACCATTTGATATTTATGCAATTGTAGTATGTTTTGTGCAATGTAATCAGCGATATGAATATAACCAACAAAAATCTATTTTCTATAATTCATGGATTGAACTCTGTATTTTATTTGCTCTCAATGTCTGTATGCTATGGAAATGCCATTACATTTTTAAAAAAGTAGTTTCTTACTATTTTTCTTCAATTTTTTATGTTTTTTTGTAAATCTACCAAAAAACCCTAGTTTTTCTACCAAAAAACCCTATTTTGAAAAAAATCAACTAAAAATAAACAAATCTAATTGAAAATTTGATAAAAAATAAAGAACTTTACCTGTTAGAGATGGACTCCAAATCGGATATCGGATTTCGCTTTCCACTGTGCGCCCGCCGCCGTTGAGCCGAAAACAAATGTGAATGAGTTTTGGTCGCCCGATTTTTTATATATATATACTTCAACAAAATCGGATATCCGATTTGGATCGGATATCCGATTCCTAAAACTAAGTTTTCCCTCTGCCTCGGTAGTCACCCCAGCTCCAAAAATTCAACTCACCATTTTCACGTTTTTGAGTCGTAGAAACACGTATTTTTTTTTCCATTGCCACTTTTTGGCATACCATGATCCTGCACATGCCCATAATAGGAACACCATGGTATTTTGATTCAAGTTTTAATCAAAACCCATATAGATCAATAATATATAACTTCATATGTAATCATCATGCACAACAATCAATAGGAAATAGCCGTGCCATAGGAGTTTGATGTAACCTTCCAATAAAACATATACAACTCAATAACTTGTACCCTATGAGAAATTTCAAATAAAACCAACAAAAATTGGCATATATTTGATGCATAGGAAAACAACCTTTTGCACTTTGTGGACAAACAAGTGCAATGGGAGAGGATGGTTTCAACTATGAACTCAACATCTCAAACTGGCCTATTGCTATTTGGGATGATGCTACTCTTCCTTTCTTCCTTCTCAAGCTTCACCAACATTTAACAAGCTCTATAGGGTCTTATCAAACCCTAGCTCCACTGTGGTAACTCAACAAAAGACAAAAATCACTAAACCCTTAAGGATTTATAAGGTTTATTAGTCCCTCTTGCACTATGGCCTTCATAAATTTCACCTACAACACTTTCAAGATCTCTCCTTTGGTAGACCCTGGGCAGAAATTAAATGAAGGTTTCTACCAAGTTTTAGAATTTTCCTATGGTTAGAACAAAAGTTATGGGAAAATCTTTATCGTTGGGAACCCTAGTTTCAAAACATAGCAGTGAGCACTATTTTGATCATAACATGAGAAAAACTCAATGAAATCACCTCAAAAAAATTATATTTGAACCTTAAGACATGTCAACATCATTCCACGCAAGCACAGACCTATAACTTGACTGTACAAGGCCATACCAATCTGTTCTTTGTTGTTTTTCAAGAAAACTATCACAAACTTGTCAAAAAAAGGGCTTATCATGAAAATATTACTCCTCCACTTCTTGGAGCATATATTTTTATTGACTCAGCATCCAAGAACTACAAACTAGTTACCAACTTGAGCATATGTCATTTTTTCAAAAACCTAATGTCTATGTCATTAACTTGACATATGCTCTCTTTTTGTAACTTTTCAAACATGAACTAAGAAACAAAACAACAAAAGGGACCTTACATGATTCCCATAGTCCTTTAAGACCTTATTAGACTTAGGAAATCTAGAAAAATTTGAGAACAATCCCCAACCTTGTAGCAAGCCAAAATCCATCTAGAAATTCAAATTTGTCTTTTTAGTGGTAAACCACAAGTTTGAATTCTAGGCCTATCAAAACTATCTAAACCATCTGAAATGATCCTAGTAGATCCCTCAATACTCATACTAATACAAACAAAACTCCTAACACCCTAAAAAAGCATAAAAAACATGTTGAGAGTGATTCTCTTGCATCAATATCTCATTAGACCCTTCACACAAAAATTTTAATTCATCGTGCACATGAATCAATGTCACTCGACCATGATTCATGAACAAGCTCATTAGCCGCACAATAATATTTTGATACAACCTTTAAAAATCCATAAAACTTAATAATATATGTCTTAGATATATCAAAAAAAACCCATGCAGCCTAATGAAATATGCCATTAAGTCCTTCATGCAAAAGCGATATTCACCATGTGTAGGAGTCAAATTCACTCAACCATGATGTATTTAAACACAAACACAATAGGTACCATGGGAGTTTGATACAACTTTCAAAAAAAAAACATACAAATCAGTAGCATATAAGTTCATACATACATCATGCATAAAATTCAATGTCACTTAATCATAATGCATGAAAAGGAACTAGCCACATCATCGAATTTTGATGTAAACTTGTAACAAAACCCAAATAACTCAATAAAATACGTCATTAGAACCTTAGAATTCAATGAAATATATCTCATTATCCTATTTACACAAAAGTTAGAAACTCGTCATGAAAAAGAGAATGTCATTAAACCATGATGCACAAACAAGTTTACTAGTGACACCATAGGAGTTTGATGCAATCTTCAAACAAAATTGCACAACTGAATTCCATATATGCTAGTACAACTTTCAAAAAAACTCTACAACTCATTAACATATGCCATTAAACCCCTTTCGAGAAAACACTCTAACACCATCATGCATGAGACTCATTATCATTGAACCATGATGCATGAAATAACACATTATGTACAATATAGAATTTTGATGCAACCCTAAAAAACCTATACAATTCAATTAAATAAAATTAAAATTTTAAAAGCTTCAAAGAAAATCCATATAAGTATTTATGACATGTCATTAGAGTGTTCATGCAAAATTGATATAAGCATCATGATAAAAATTAATCACTCATCAATGTTGCACAAACAAACACTTTATCCACACCATAGGTGTTTGATGCAACAATCAAATAAACCCAACACAACTCAATGACATATACACCATTTGACCCTTCACAAAAAAATTGTATAATCATCATGCACAACAGTGAGTGTCACTAACCATATTGCATGAATAAGTACACCATAGGAGCTTGATGTACACTATTCATGATGCACACCACACAAAATCAATGAAACTAGAAGGATACATTCCATTAGAACTATCACATATAGATTCAATGCTATATAATCATGATGCATAAACAAGCACGCCATATAAGTTTGATACAACTTTCAAACAAAACTCATATAACTCAAGGGAATATATGTCAATAGTAATTTCAAACCAAATCCATCATGTGGAATAATCAATATCACTCAAAAATGATGCATAAGCAAACATTCTAAGAACATCATACAATTTGATGCAAGCTTAAAAAAACCAATATAATGGCATTTATATCATTAGTACCTTCAAATAAAACCCATCATACAAATGAATGATATATGTATCTAGACCCTCTATGCAAATGTTGTACAATCATTATTTCGTAACATCAATGTCACTAAACCATGATGCATAAACAAGAAAATTTCAAACAAAATCCATGCAAAATCATTTGTAACCTTCCATCAAAAATACATACAACTTAATGACATATATGTCATTCGAGCTTACACTCAAAAGTTCATAGAATAATTGTGCATGAATAAGCACACTAGGCACACCATACAATTTTCATGAACACTAGTCACAATGCATACTTGACACAAAGGAAAAAATAATTATAGGATGATATGCCATATATATCATTCAACCCTAGAGCACACCATATATGCCACATTCCATCAAAACCATCCAACATAAGAGTTAGTGTCACTCAACCATGATGCACATACAAACACATTAGGCATGGCATATGATTAAATTATGTACAATGGGAATATAATCAATGTCATTTAACCTTAATTCACATGCACACTAAGACCCATCATTAGACCCTTCACAAAAAAGTAATATAGTTAGTTATACTTGGTCAATTCCATCAGCCTTAATGCATAAGAAGACCAAACATTCCATAATGGTTAGATGCAAATTAGCTATGAGAATTTATATAAATCCCATAAGACTCAACTAATCATTAAACTATTTACATACAATCATCGACCTTACTACATGAGTAAGCACCCTAGGCACATGATATGAGTTTCATGTGGAAACCATACAACTTAATCTCATATATACCATTATAAACTATAAACAAAATCCATACAACTTAATGATTTTTTATTATACCCTTCACACAAAAGCCATATAATCATAATGCACAAGAGTGAATGCCACTAACCATTATGTGTGTTTAGTTTTATTATGTATTAAGGTTGATGACAATAAGATTCATACAAGTGTCATGCACAAAAGTCAATCTCACTCAACCATGATGTATGAATAAGCACACTAGACACACCATAGGAGTTTGATTTAAATTTTAAACAAAAACAATAGAACTAAATGATATATATGGTTAGAACCTATTAAAAACCCATACAATTAAATTAGTGATACATATACCATTAGACTCATCATAGAAATTCATACAATAATCATGCACAAGAGTCAATGTTAATCAACCATGATGCATGAACACACACTAGACACACCAAAGGAGTTTGATGCAACCTTTAAATAAAACCCATTCAACACAATGACATATATGTTATTAAAACATTCAAACAAATCCATACAATTAAATTACATGTCATTAAAAAATCTTCTTGCAAAATCTATTCAATCACCATGTAGAAGAGTAAATGTCACTCAACCATGATCAATAAACTAGTGCACTAAGAACACGTGGTAAGAATTTTATGTAGCCTTCAAACAAAACCCATACAACTCAATGACATATGTCATTAGAAATTCAAATATACCTCATACAACTCAATGGCATATACAACATCAAAACGAAAAATGAAACCCATACAATCAAAACTCACAAACATAAATGTCACTTTCCATAATTTCATATATTTTTATTCAAATAAATTCCATAAAATATACAACATTCTAGTAACATCCATTATAAAAAATAATAATTTAAGTGAGTGAGTCGTCATCTTACCCTTTAGCTCTCTTAATCAAATTTTCTAAATATAGGTGAAAGTAGTCATTATTTTAAATTTTCATTAATCATACCTATAAGAAATATATTTATAATTGTTTAATTAGCAATAAATAAATTTCTTTAATTAAATTTTAAAATATATATTTGATTTAACTAAATAATTTAATTAAATAAAATTTAAAAAATAGAAAAACTAAAAATAACATAAAAAAGAACAAAGAAGACCTATTGAAGGATGTCCATGGCCATCCTTAAGATTTTGTGGAGAGGTATTTCTACCCCTCCTAAAAAAAAGTACATTGTTTATTAATTATAATTGTTAAACAATGTTTACAAGTAATTTATTTTTTTCTAGTCTTTCTATAAATTTGAGATAGCCTTGTATAAGTTAACCTGAGCATTCAGGATTTGGCCATAAGGTCTTTATAGATGACTTCACACTTCATTAGAAAGCGAGGAGGGGGAAAGGAGAGAACTGCACTGGTGAAAGTAGATTAACGAATGAATTATTTAGGCTCTTGGAGGAGAAGAAGGGAGAAGGAAGGAAGAATGTGGGTACAAATAATTTAGGAGTAGATGAGACAAATAATTTGAAGAGTGAGGAACAATTAAAAATTAGTGTGGAATTGTAATAAAATTCAACTAATAGGATTATAGTTACACCACATGAGATAGATGTTGAAGTTTTAGTTGACTATAGTTTTTCGTCTCATTGGATTGAAAGGGATAGTGAGTTGTGGGAGTATAAGCATGATCATGGAAGATCTTTCAAGAATGTGGTCAAGAGTTTTCTCAAAAGTGATTGCATAACTCTGTCTGAGAGTAGTGATATGAAGTATGATTGGGACAAGGGGGAAATTTTGAAGTCTATTGGTGATAGCAACAGTGGTCATTTTGTTGGCTTTGTATTGGAGACTTTACCTAGTTTTTCCTGCCTAATTGAATGGTGGAATCAACATTGGAATCTTGAACTTGGGTTGGAAGCTTTAGCAATGGCTCAGATTGCACCAAGGAATCCCAAGAGAATACCTTAATGACAGGCCTACTTAAAGGTTTTTACGCTCATACTAGTGGCAATGTAGTCCAGTTCTTCTAACAAAGGAGGTTCAGACTTTTGAAAGATGGGGAAGATCATGTAACAGCTGTTTAATTGATAGGTCCCCACTACCTGTCAATTTTGTTGCTTTGTAGGTTTGTGGATTTTGGGTTGTAACTCCTATTTCTAGCAGTTCCTATTTTTAGGGCTTTTGTGACTCCTTAAAATATCATCAAAATAAAAAAACTATAAGCTATTACCATATACGAGATGGTATCTTAAATAAAATCAATAAACAAAACCATGAGACAAAACCCTTACACCGTCTCATTCTTTAATTCAAAAAGAAAAACAAATTGACCAAAAAAGTTAAAATACTTATAAGCTCTCATTATAAGTCTAAAAAAGGTCTTTTATTTAATAAAGACTACAATACATTTAACAATGGTTGTTATTTATATTTATTTCTAGTTATAAGAAGGAACCTTGATTTAATTACATAGATATTGAAATAGATTAAATATTTTTTTATAAAAGTTTTTAAAATTTTGAATAGATTAAAATAATAGTTATCGTCATGTAATTTGGATCTCTTGACCATCTACATTTCCAGTACTTGCCCCCCTCCTTTTAGGTAATAAGTTTAATCAAGTTAAATGCCTCATTGTATTCTATTATCCGGTCGAATAACATAATGCCGCGTGTAAAGTGAAACGGTTACCATAATATATGGTCCCTTTGGAAACCTCTGGAACAGATTTGAGCAATATATATATACACCTCAATCTGGCGTTTTTGAATCAACAAGAGAGATCGTGAAGCCTTTTCTGTAATAGATTGATAGTTGATTGATTTGGTGTGTGTTACCAAATGTCTGACCCGTACGAGCAATATCTTCAATCATATGGATTGCATAACTTTAGAAGAGCCGAGATATACGTGGATTGCAAGGAAACTCCTGATGCTCATATCTTCAAGGCCGACCTTCCTGGTATTTATTTATTCACTGTTTGGTTGTCGATTTTTGCTTGAACAAATTTTCCCTTTTTATCTTTGTTGTTCTTGCAGGATTAAAGAAAGAGGAGGTAAAAATAGAAGTGTTAGACGGTCGAATTCTTCAAATAAGCGGAGAAGGCAGGAAAGAAGAGGAGGTGGAGGAGGAGAAATATCACCGTGTTGAACGGTGGAGAGGGAGCTTCAAGAGGCTTATCAGGCTACCTGAGAATGCAAATCTGGATGAGGTGAAAGCTGGCATGGAGAATGGAGTGCTGACTGTGACAGTGCCGAAGCGCCCTCAACCACAACCTCAACTCAAAATCATTGAAATTTCTGGCTAAATTCTCAAACTGCCATCGATATCTGGAGCGCTGATTAATAATGTTCTGGTTTACCCTAAACAGTCTTTTTATGAAGAGACTAAGTGCATGCAATTCTGGAAAAAACATTTTAATATAAAAAGCAGTTGAAAATGCGTTTCTTCTTTTATGTTTGTTACCCTAGTTCATCATATCGTTTTGAAAAAAAGTTTTGCAGTAAATTTGTCTTGGCTAGTTAACTGTGTAATTTTTCTGGATTAAATTTTAGAACGTGGTTTTCATGGATACATAATATTGTAGAAGAATTTATATGCAATTGTAGGAGATAAAAGAAAAGAAAATATTTAGTTTTACCACCTTCAAATTTAGAAGTAAAAATTGTTTTACTATAATGAAATTTTAAGCTTGGATCTTTTGAATGAAGCAGTTTGTCAATTCATGGGGCTAATTTATCTTTTGCTATTGTAATGTGGGACCAATATTACATTTTGAGAACATAGTTTCTATCACTTATGGAACAGCCTTTTAATTCGTTTTAACCTGAGCAATTGATATTTGTTATGTCTGAGTCGCAAAAAGCTTGGCCTTTTCAATGTGTATGCCCTAGGATTGTGCAGAGGTAGAGGTCAGAAACTTAGAGAATGAACTTCAGTACTCAAACATGTTTTAGAGGGAAAGGTTAGAAATATAGAAGTTTCCATAGTGAGGTGCTTTAGGATAATACAGAAGGGACAGGGATGTGCAGAAAGGAGTTTAGAAATAAGAGGAATAGGCAAGATTTAAATCAGATACAATACAACACTCCATACTATCTAAATCCTTGCACAGCCACCCATGCTTACTGCAGGGCACCCTGTCTTGCCTACAATGGATTCTCCTCTTACTGCATTTGAAAGGAATGGAAGAAGAAAGAAAGAGGATAGAGCCCTGGCATTAAACTTAAGGTTTTGTATAATTTTCAATCCAAAAACAAGAATATATGTTCATTAAGTTGCGTGTATAATATCTCAGGCAATTGATTCAAATACTATATTTATGTTAAAAATGAAAGTATTTCTTCTTGTTGATCATTGAAAGGTTTAGTGGTGCAGCTACACAGGTATATTCTAATTTTTCCCTACATATACAATTGTCTCCTCCAAAAATGAGTAACAAAAGAAAACGTTTAGCAAATATTTAAGATTGGGAGTAACATACATAATGACTCCACAACCTTGTCTATTAATTTGCATGTTCCTCTGCGTGACCTTGGTCTCCACCGCCCCTTCAAATGCCTTCAAACTGTCAGGACTCCATGCTGGTTATCAAGTCCTAAGCCTTGATCTGGCACAGCCCAGTTGCGCAGGAGGAATAGATTTCAGACATGTATATCTTCATAGCAGCCGATGACAATTAATTGCTTGCAATTGCACATTTAATGCATCTGGAGAAACATAAACAAAGACAATTAAAAAAGCGTTCCCGTTGAAATCAGTCGTTTGGTTGGATATTTCTTTTGAATAAATCTATTTGTTTTTATTTAAAATTTACAGTTATAAATTAAATTTATTTAACAATTTCCAATTTAGAGGGCAAGTAGAAAATTACAAATACCTGAGCATATTTAATATTACCCTTTCTGTGTTTCTTTTCTAAACTATCTGGAACAGTGAAGATAATTTCAAAAAGAAAAAAAGCAAAAAGCATGAGGCGCGCTTTAAATTATACAGCCGTTAACCAACGGCGCTCAAATGAAACCATAAAAGCAGCCTAGCGTAGAGGTTAAATCTAATTTCTGTTTCTGTTTATTTTGGGCTCCTGTGTCTATGTTTCTTCTGATTTCTTGTGTTCTTTTAATTTGCCGTGGATGAGGAAAGAGATTGATGTTTTGGTCTCCATGCTCTGCCTTCTACAAGCAATCCCTGGTATGGTATGTGTTCTGTTTTTTTGTTTTGTGGTTTCACTGCTTTCTTTTGTGGGGGAAATGATTTGATAGTTTGTTTTAGCCATCAGTCTGTGGGAAATGATTCAATAGTTTGTTTTCACCTTCATTCTCCCAATACAGCAGAGTATTTAATATAATGTCCTGCATTTAGTCCAAATATGGGTCAGGGTAATAGATTTTCTTGGATAGTTTAAATCTATTTCCATACTTTTCTAATATGGTTTTATTTTCATGTTTTCTCTCCACGTGAAGCTACTCTTGAAAAGGAATCAGAGCATCCTCATGGCTCTTGGTTTGATTCCACTAAAAATTATTCTACACAATTTAAATCTAGAAAAAAATATCACAAAATTGTCATATGTTGTGGATCTTTGCAGGTTTATAAAGGTGAATCATCATATTGTTGTGTGACTTTTGCAAGATGGGGTGGAAATAGAGGAGATAGAAGTCTTATCACAGAAACCTTGTAGGGTTGATGGGTTTTTGCAGATGCTCATCTATGAATATCTCTCTGGTGAGTTGCCCTAAACAGCCATTTCTTCTATCAATAAAGGCTAATAGTACATTCTGAAAAAGCAGAGAAATGAGTAAATTTATTTGCATGTTGAATTGAGTTGGCAAAGAACTATTAGTCTTCTTCCCTTTGATGGGCTGGTTTTCTGTGAATCCCTTTTGCCATTAATATAGTCTCTAGGTGGCAAGCAAGAATCTATTCATGAGAGTTGATAACTAGCACTTGCACCAGAGGGGATGCAAGGGGTACGCCAATAGAAAAGTATAGTGAAGTATTAATGGGATTAGAGTGTAATTTAATAGTTGTACAATATTGTTTGTATTATATCAGAACAAGCAAGGCTTAAATTTGACAGTAGTAAATAGACATTATGAAAAAGATAATGGTTGTGTAACCATTTGTTTGTCAAAGTAAAGAAGTAAACGTACAATTTGTTCAATAGTTGGGTTGAATGCTGAAATTAGCTTAAGACATAGATGACAAAACATATTGTAAAATATATACAATAAGCATGGAGAATAACTATAGTGTCAAATCTATACAATTTTGTATGAATTATATAGTAAATGTTACAATTTTCATTCTCGCAAATATATACAATCTTGTTTGAATCTTTGTATGCATAAACTAAGATGGGATAATATAATTATAAGTATGTATCATGAGTTGGTGGATATAGGTCCATGGGTGGATGCATGGGTAAATGAATGGATGAATGGATATTTTAGGAATGCAAAGGAGGGTAGGGATTATGTTGTGGTAAGAAAACTAATTTGGATTGAGGATGGTCATTTGGATAATAGTTGATGGCTAACATAATGGTGGGTAGGATGAGTGATAATGACCCATGTCAAGAAATTTATCAAAAGCAAGTGTAAAGTTTAAAATTTAAATTGACCAAGATCAAGATGATTTGGAATATGGATGGCGATGGGTGAGCATTCATTTGATCGATGGTTCATGGATGTATGGATTTTTTTATGGATTAGTTGGATGGAGTGGTGATTTATTTTGGATGGGATGAGATGCTTATACCTGATTTGGCGCATGTAGATGTTTCTTTACAGACATGACTCTTGTTTGTTGGATTTTTTGTAAGGTACTTGCCTAAAGTGACACCATTAGTGGTTTTCAATAGAGTACTATGGGAGTTAACATCATCTATATGCGTACATCACAATAGGGAGCCAGTAGAGTCCTTATGATAAAGAGTTGCTATCAACACACGGTTTATGTGAGAGTTGGATATCATGGATTTCAAAGTTGATGGTGGAGTACTTTGAGTGATATGAGATGTAGATTGTTTGGTTCACAGTTTGGAATCTTTGGATTTCCAAACTTGGGAGGATTTGCAATGGTGGGTGGATATGGAGATTTGATTGGGACATTTATTTCCATATATATTGTGGGCCGCAATTGAAGCTTTATTGTGTAGCTGTGGACTTTTTTTGATGGATGACCTTCCCCTCTTGCTTTTCCACCATTATTTCTTTGACAAATGGTGGTTGATAGGGATGATTTTTTATTTATTTTTTGGGTATCCTTTTGCATTTTATTTGTCCACCTCAATCATTTGTTAATTTCTTTGATAAATGTTATGCTCATGTGGTTGGGCACAATTTGTGGGTGGGATGATTAATTATATGTATAGTTGTAGCATTGATAGCAGGTTTATCATAAGGACCCTTCATTCTCCCTATGTGGGTGTTGCACTAGACAAAGTTCCTGATAGTGTTGTAGAGTTATCACTTTAATGGTTGGGTTCTTTAATTGGTATAAAATGAATTGCTATGAAATTCTATTGGATCCTCTTTGCTTTGAGCTATAACTAGGAATTTAAGAGTAGAGGACTCTTGCTCATTGATAATGATGTTTAGGGTGGGAGACTTTTTTGTTTTTCAAGAACATTTACATGTGCAGTGGGAGTGAGCATCTCATGGGTAGAGGGAGGAGTAGGTGATATATGGATATGGTCATCATTTTGCGACATCTTGTATGGATTGGACACTTGATCTTGTTTCTGGATGTTGTTGTCTTCAATATGCTTTGGTACATGTTCTTGACATGGATCAATTGTAAGGATGCATTTTTTAGAAGTGGATTTGGAAATGACCATTGGTAGACTTTGGAAAAATATGTTCATCATACTTTGGAATAAAGTATTCAGTTTTGTCCTTCAACTTTTGGTTGAGAAGTGACTGCTGGTGTTGGATCTTCGTTGCTGCTAGTTGTTTTAGAAGTATACGGATTTTGAGCATTCACCTGCATGCGATGAATTTTAGATGTAAATATAGAAATACTTATTTATATTATGTGAAGATGGTAATAAAAATAAAACAATGTCATTATATGCATAGCAATATTTGCAGTAACTTTAATTATGCTATGGGAATTTATAGTGTTTTTGTATTACTTATGTGGATATTGAAAAGTGAATGTAAGTTCTACAACAATTTCATCTATGTTGGTTGTCTGTATTTGATGGGTCCATGTGTTGGCATTGGATGAATTGGCATATCTTTTTTGTGTTTTTCTTTTGTTATAATAGCCTGCACAATCTAAGAATAGGTTACGCAACCCAATTTGTTAGTGCAATGATGGTTTTATGCAAACTGCAAAATTTGAAAAAAAGGGTGAACGATTATTTTTTGGTTGGAAGTAAATACTAGTAGCTATACTGAAGCAACCATTGCAAGAGTATACGAATGTGGAACATCCACCTGCATGTGATTGCAAGTGTGGTGTAAGTATAGAAATAGTAAAATGTAATGTATTAATATGGTAAGGAGTAAGGTAAACAAATACAATGTATTGAGAGAATGGTATGTTTATGTATGTGTACATGTACTCATTATAATGAGAGGAGATGTAGTCGAAGCTCTTCTTTTTTCCTGATAATTGTGTATGGATTATTCTTCATTCTTGGGTATCGATCGAAGGAAAACGGTGGTTCTATCCTAAGTCATTGTATTGAATTAACTCTAGATATAGCTGTAAAAGTCAATCCTTGTCTTTCTTTTTTACCTATATCGATAGTTGCTCTTTCGATTGTTAATCCTTGGGATTTGTGTATTGTAATTGCCCATGCCATGCATAGTGGTAGCTGTCTGTGGTTACCTAGAGATATTGGTGCTATTGGAATAGTTGTTGGAGCATCTATGTTCCAAGGTGGGCCATTGTAAGTATCAAATTTTACTACTACATATAATGGTAAATTAGGTGGTTTAGAGCTTTCTGTATATACAATATCTAAGACCTCTCCAAGAGAACCATTTACAAGGCCTGCCTGAATCCATAGGTTTGTAGTTAGCATGATGTGTTGGCCTCTACATAGGAGGAGTTCATGGGGAAGTTGGTCAACATCAATGTCGATGTTTGGTTTTGTGGATGTTTGTTCTAAAATACTAAGTGCTATAGGCTGATTTAACAAGTGAAGCTTTTTTTTGTTGTGTGTTCCAACTAAATCATTCATAAGAAATAGGTGCATTGCTAGGTCAAAAGACCTTTTTTCATTGTTTAATAGTTGTGTGTTTTTGCGGTTCATTAGTAGCTCCCAATCTTGTTCATTTGGTTTTGCGTTACGGATATTTTGTAGAGTTCTTCGGAAGTTAGTTTGAGCTTGGGTGTCCCCATGTTGGCGAAATATTGTTTCTAGTGTGACAATAGTAGTGAATTGTTCCCATAGGGCTTTTGCATTTGTGTGGGAGGTGTAGATAGGTTTGTCCATAACAGGGGGTAGTTGTGCAAAGTCACCTACAAGAATGATAGATATTCCACCGAAGGCCAAGTTTTGTTGGTGGGGGAAAGCCTCACATAGCTTAGTATCAATCTTCAAGAGTAATTTTGGGCCTATAAAGCTCATCTCATCAATAAGGAGGTATTTTATATGTCTCATATTTTGTTGATATAGTGCAAGTGATTGACCCTTTAATGGTTGCATTTCTTTGATAAGAATCTTGAGGGCTGAATGTATAGTTGAGGCATGTATGTTGAATGTTGCAATTCCTGTAGGAGCAACTACAAGGAGTGGGCTATGTTGTTGGGGTGCTAAACTAGAAAGGGAGTGTTTAATGCAATGAATAAGATAAGATTTCCCTATTCCCACTGTGCCTTGTATGATCATGTGCAAGGGTTTATCAAATGCACAAGCATTGCAATGGTCCAGTACAAGTGTAAGTATGAGTTGTTGTTTTGGGGAGAGTGGATATCGGAGGTTGTTAAACTCAAATAGTGTTTGGCCAACATTATGGTATACCATGTTTGTGCTTACGAATTGCTCTGCAGTTTCATGTAAAGCTTGAGGCATTGTACGCTCATTCCAGTTGTTGCAAGTGTCAAAGTCGCGTCTTCCAAGCATATCAAGGGAATTAAGATTTCCATGAGTACCAAGAACCAGTTGTGATAGGAATTCCCACTCATTCAACTGTATTGTATCTCCTATATTGCTTTCAAGCTCTACTTCCTCTACATCTTCTTGATTAACCCCTTCATTAGGTTTACGTTCAATATGCCACACATTATATTTAAGTATATTCATCTCCTTCCAGTTTGCAACAATATCCTCTTTAACGATACCAATTTTTGTGACCAAGTCTCAGAATTGCTTGTAAAGAAGTAGTTCACTCTGACAAAATGTCTCAAAATGGTTTGAATCCTCCTTTGGAATAGCACTAAATCGAGGAAAGACACTAATAATTGCCTTTTGTTTCCTTTCTTTCCACTTACCTCCTTTGTGATTTGATGAGAATGAGAATGATTGTGCAGATTCAAGTAGTGTTACTTTATCCATTTGAGGAGGACGTTGTGTGTACAGTTGGAGATAATTTGGTTGCAATGTGTTTTCGCTTGGGTTTGCCTAATTCGATTAAAAACTTTTCGCCCAACATTAAGTGTCATGAATGTGCGGCTGCAAACAATGAGGGGCAATTTGTGCAGCATGTGGCACGTTTCTTGTGCACCTATATCACTATCAGCAATAATCTCAGACATGAATTTTTTGTATGCTGCAATAGATTTGTCTTCTGGTGCTTGATTTCTACAAATGCATTTTAACATATCGATACTGTTAATTTTTTAAACAGCGTCGGGTGATCCTTCCAACTCATATCCGTTGAGAAAGTATTAAACTGAATGTAGCCTTTGGCTATTCATTTAATACTCATTATTTCATGCCTTATAATCTGGCCGACATAAAAGTTATTTTTTGTTATTTATTAAAGGCCGACATTTGTAAAAGTTCTTTAAGGTATTGAGGCCGACATATAATGTATGGATATATATTCGATCTCAAGTTATGACATTTCGGTGGGCTCATGTTTTTCGATTGCTCTATGCCGTCAGTCCGATATAGTCAAGTGCAATACCACTGCGATCTAGAGGAGCTCGGCCTTATAAAAGGCGAATATAGGATTGAGATCTGAACAGATAGCGAACTCTATAAAGAAGCTTGATTACAATTCTATCATTGGCGAATAGGTTCCTGATGCTAATTACCATCCCCATCAAGGTGCGGAGCTAATCATCAGATCAGTGCAAATTTCCCTGAGATCCGAGTACATTTCTTCTGGTTCTGTGATCTCAGAAAAGTGCGAACAGGTTCAGACTCAATTGTGAATTTATCAGATCTGTAGAGTGTGATCAGCACTTGTGAATTGAGGTCTTCAGTGCTACGAAAACATTATCAGTTTTGCATCCTTCTCAGGTGTGATCTAGAGCTTGACATCTGTTAATTAGTCTTGTGTTAAGACTTCATTGTAAATTGTAATCTACTACTGTTGCATCGAATAATAAGAGAGATCTTTGTTGCTAGGTTTTTCTCCCTCAAGAGGAGGGTTTTCCCAGGGTACTTGCTATGTCATCTTGTCGAGTTTTGCTTTAATTTTCTGTACATTAATCTGATCACCTAAAATCAACATGGTATCAGAGCGGGTTTATGCATAATCTTGATCAGATTTGTTATGAAAATTAGAAATTGATATCTAGGAAAGAATCGAGCTTTTGCAGAAGTTGTTATTAGATGAAGCTAATACACGCCTAGTGGAGAACACCTCTTCTTGGTTGCAAACTAAGAGCAGAGGAATGCATTCAGGCTGGTTGCTCGATGGACATTGTGTCAGCTGTCTATCTACAGGTCCCTAGGTTTCTACCGTGAAGGTTGTGTGTTGATCTGTGTGCATAAGCAACGTGTCTTCATCAAAAGATAAGTATTTATTGCTTGCTAAGTTATTCCATTTATTTGGATCTTGCGTGATTAGAATAGAAAAATTGTAATTTCTTTTGATTTATGTTCTCTAGCAGAAAGATTTTTGAAGAATTCAGGGGCAGATTAGAATGTCCTGTATTTGTCATGTCTCTTGCTGATGTAAGATCTCTTAAGAGACATCACACAGCTGAGGTCTCGCTGCTGTTTCAGCTTCCCCTTTCGGACATTGGATCTGACCTTGGGTCAGATATGATCTGAAAAGCATTATGATTTCAACAAGATAAGTATCTTATTCTGTTCATTCTTGTTTTTGAAATCTAGGACATAAATTTCAGTCTGTAGAGTTGTGCAGATCTGATGTCGCTTATTTGGTTGTGTATGCATTGTGGCATTTATGTTTTTTTTTTTTGAATAGTGTTTAGCAAATGGGATAAAGACCCTTTGGAGACACCATTCTTTGTGAGTTGGTTCATGCTAATCATGTAGATCTCTGAGTGTGACTTTGAGATGGAAAAGAGAATTGCATTCTCGATTGTGATAGGTTGATCACAATGATGTCATTCTCTATTGCATGAACTGTGGTAGAGCCTTGAACTCTTGGAGAGAGTTGGTTCTACATACTAACCGCTTAATGCATTCAAGAAATCTGTAGTTGTACAGATTATTCCCTTGTTGTGCTGAGTTTGGCACTCTCGAGAGGAGTAAAAGATGAACGAAAGAGTTATATCAAAAATTATATAAAGATAAGTTTTCTTGATCTTTTGATATATCTCTCCTTCAGGTTGATTTATTCATGTTCTAACATTGTGCATAAAATCTTATGTGTTCATGTTATAACTTGTGATTGTAAACTTTGTATGATTCCAGTCTTGTTATTTCTTTGGGTAATTACAAACTGTTAAGTAATCTCTATCTAAAATGCATGCAGGAGCAAAAAGGTGATGAGAAGTTGCTTAATGATGAAAAGCTTGAGGCATCTTGTGAGGAAGTCATGCCGACCAAAGAAATAATCAAGCAGCCTTGGGACTGAGCTGGTGGCCAGAGGGAGCTCACTTCCAGAAGTCTTCTTTGCAATCTTTGAAGCAAGGATCAAGAGGGAATCTTGTAACTCACTGAGAAGAAGTGAAGATTGTTGCTAAACCCTTGGAGGATCTCTTCAGTTGCTGAGATCAGATTTGCTCAAGACTGCCTTCTGAATTTACCATTGGTAGCTCCGCAAACCTATTCAGAATAGTGAGATCTGAGATGAGGTCGATGAGGACTATTCTGAACTCTCTTCAGTACCAAGGTGTGCACTGGAAAACATTTATCTAAGTCAAAGTGTTGCAATCAATCTTGGACAAAGAGGTCAGAAGTTTGATGTAAGTGTCTGAAGATTTAGAGGGAGCCTGTTGAGCCTGAAGAAGACGGTAGTCTTGCTACAGCTAGTTCAGATTTGGTGGATCCTACATTGTACAGACAGCTGATTGGATCCTTGATGTATCTAGTTAACACTAGACCTGATATTTGCTATGCAGTGAGTGCACTTAGCCAGTTTATGTGTGATCCGAGACAGATACATCTTGTTGCAGCCAAACATATCCCGAGATACTTGCTGGGCAATAATTACATGGGTTGAAGTATACTTCGCATCGAGACTTGGAGTTACTTTGGCTTTTGTAAATTGGCCCCAACATTGGGCAAAATGCGGTCACTGACCGGTTTTCCTGCAGCTGGAGTACGAGGCCGAAAGTATATCGTAGCTGCATGGCAACTCGAGAAGCAAAGGTGGCTTCTCGTAGAAGCTCCTGCGTGATTGTTTGAATAATCAATGGAGCCTACCATACCGTGATAATCGAAAGGCGCGGAAGCCTTCCGGCCAATCCCGCGGTTTCATGACAAAACCAAGCATGTTGAGATCAAGTACCACTATATCAGAGATATGGTACTGCGAAAGGCTGTATAGTTGAGATACATTAGCACTGATGAGCAGACGGCAGATATTCTCACCAAGCCTCTCGCCAGGGTAAAGTTCGTGTACTTTCGAGACAAGCTTGGTATGGTGGAGAATCCAGCCTTGACTGAGTATGAGTCTCAGTATCAGTGAGCCTTGCTTAATGAGTTCTTCTCCGTGAGAGAAGTTCGAGGTGAAATCCCTTATTGATGCATTTCTCTTTTGAGATTTGAGGTGAGCCCCTGCTTCAATTCCAGAGAGTCATGGTGATGCCATGTGTGCGACTCCATGACATATCTTGTACTTGTGTTTCAATCTCCTCGAGAGTCATGGTGAAAGTCACTTGAGGTGACAACATCACGCAAAGTGATGAACACTTGTACTTACTATTGCATCTTCTTCTGTGACGGAAGAATTTGAGGTGAAAGCCCTCGTTTCCACCCTCTGAGAGAGTCATGGTGGATGTCATGTGTGTGACTCCATGACAACATCACGTGAGAGAGTCCGTGATGATCCTTCTATACTTATGTTTCACCCTCTGGGAGAGCCATGGTGAAAGTCACTTTGAGGTGACACCATCACGCAAGTGATGGACACTAGTACTTAACCATGTGATGGTTGATATCACATTGAGGTGATATATCTCTCTTTATATTTGATTGCAGGCAACAGTTGCAGATGAACCTCATGTAGAAATGTTTCTCAGCTGGAAGATCTCTCCCTAGCTGAGAGGGAGTGTTAATGTTTTAAACAGCGTCGGGTGATCCTTCCAGCTCATATCCGTTGAGAAAGTATTAAATTGAATGTAGCCTTTGGCTATTCATTTAATACTCATTATTTCATGCCTTATAATCTGGCCAACATAAAAGTTATTTTTTGTTATTTATTAAAGGCCGACATTTGTAAAAGTTCTTTAAGGTATTGAGGCTGACATATAATGTATGGATATATATTCGATCTCAAGTTATGACATTTCGGTGGGCTCATGTTTTTCGATTGCTCTATGCCGTCAGTCCGATATAGTCAAGTGCAATACCACTGCGATCTAGAGGAGCTCGGCCTTATAAAAGGCGAATATAGGATTGAGATCTGAACAGATAGCGAACTCTATAAAGAAGCTTGATTACAATTCTATCATTGGCGAACAGGTTCCTGATGCTAATTACCATCCCCATCAAGGTGCGGAGCTAATCATCAGATCAGTGCAAATTTCCCTGAGATCCGAGTACATTTCTTCTGGTTCTGTGATCTCAGAAAAGTGCGAACAAGTTCAGACTCAATTGTGAATTTATCAGATCTGTAGAGTGTGATCAACACTTGTGAATTGAGGTCTTCAGTGCTACAAAAACATTATCAGTTTTGCATCCTTCTCAGGTGTGATCTAGAGCTTGACATCTGTTAATTAGTCTTGTGTTAAGACTTCATTGTAAATTGTAATCTACTACTGTTGCATCGAATAATAAGAGAGATCTTTGTTGCTTGGTTTTTCTCCCTCAAGAGGAGGGTTTTCCCAGGGTACTTGTTGTGTCATCTTGTCGAGTTTTGCTTTAATTTTCTGTACATTAATCTGATCACCTAAAATCAACAGATACAACTTTCAGATTTTCGTTCTGCTTTCACAACATATTTTACAATGTACTTTAAGACAAGTGTTTTTGAAAGCACAGGTTGACAATCCATATTGGCTCTCCATATGGAAAGCATTTCTGGACTATGTATATTCAACCTATCATCATTATGTGCAGGGGAGAATGTTTTCTTCCCATGTGCATCACTGCACAAGGAAGTGGTGGCACATTCTGGCCAGGGCGCATTATACCAACACTCCATGTTGGTTCCTTTCTTGCGAAGGTAGGTAGATTTTGAACATTTGGTGTGTCTTTGGACACGGTTGAGTAACTCTTCATAGTCGGTAAGTGTATTTCTAGTGAATATTTCATTCGTTGTTAGTAAGCATGGATCGTCTTGTATAGATCGATGGCGTGTGTTGTTCCTGTCTACTAGATTATGAGGATTCCAGGCACTAACATATTTGTCAAAGAATGAGTTAGCTATGTTTACATTAGTATGATTTCTCCAGTCAAGTTTGTCCATGTTTGGTGCCCCTTGGAGCCAAATGAACCCATGTACATGGGATGACCCTCAATGTTGCCACTCGTATCTATACCAATAGTCTATTGCACAGAAGAGCTTCTCTAAGACCTCTTCGTGAAATATTGTGAATTGTCGATGCAAGTATAAGGACGTGGTATGTGGGTTAGTAACAATGTTATCTATGCGATCCCTATTGTTTTCTGTTGTTGGTGTTGCTCCCTTTGAAAATAGTTGGTGTAAATCAGGCCATTTTGTATCTGCAGCACTTAAGGTGAAGAATAGCGTGAGGGAGTCTATTTGGTTGATCATGTTTGACAACTCACCGCGACACTTATTCCAATATGCTCATGTGTCTCTAAGGGAGGATCCATAATGCATCAACTGTTATGCTAATTTAGTGTCTGGCAACTGTTGTATGTGGCGATGAAGATTGTCAATGGTGGTTGGTATGCAGTCCTCAGCATTTTTCTTAACAAAAATAGAGGCAACACCTTGGCTTTGGTGTCGCATCAACAAGTTCAAGACAAAATATCTAAACCTTGGATAGCTTCCAAATCTATTATCATGAAACCTCATTAGGTGTAACACATATTCATGCATATCAACTTGCCTATAGCGAGGTTGCAAATGTAGTGCACTACCCTTTGGAAAGAGTGAAGGAAAAGCCATGTCTAAAAGGCCCTCTGTGTTATATTCATTAACTGGTGAAGACTCAAGTGTTGGCCAATCAATAATGGTGTCATTTTGATCTCTAACTTGCAATGTTTCTTTGATGATATCTAGTTCATGGCGTTTATTTGGTAATCTAGCCATAAATGATGAGGAGGAAGTGAAATCATTGTCTATTGGGTTATCATCAAAGGTTGATGCATTGTTTGGTGCAACCATATGTTCATTGGTATCAATAATGTTATGAAGCATATTAGAAATGTTTGTATTTGTATCAGGGAGTTCTTCGAGGGATGCAAAATCCACCTCGACGTCTTTGTAGTAAGGGTCATATGTGAGTTTATATTTTAGTGCAGACCAAACACGATGCCTACTTACATAGCAATCGTAATGGTCACCTTTTGTATTGGTTCTTCGAACCACCAACACATCCAAGGTTGCAATTTTATGTGGTAGGTATTTTGCTATGGTTTTGATATCTTGTGGGAAACAAATTGTGTGCCCACTATATTTGTATTGGCCTCCACGAGCATGAGTAACTTGTATTATTGGATTGACTCGTGCTATAAGCATTTCTTCGACTTGTGTGATTTTTTGTAACTCGTAAGGTTGTACTCCTGGGTCCATAGAGTTGGACGATGAGAAACGATGTCTACCTTTCTCACGAAAGCATCTAACACAAATTGGACCACTTTGTGTTGAGTTGGTCTGTATTCCTGGGTAGCTTTCATGGAAAATTGTGCAAGTTGGCATGTTTGATAGTTTATCTATTTTCGAGCGAAATCGTTTAGACGCTTCAACAAAGTTTGTGTTGGTTTGTGGTAGGCTTGTGGCATGATTTTAGAGATTCTGCATTGTTTGGTGTGTAGACTTTGACAACCCTTGGTCAGAAGGGTGTTCATTTTGGGATGTTGTACCTTCATATGAAGCGATGTTGGGTTCATTCGATTGAATGGAGGTTGGTGTGTTAGCTTGTATTGTCTATTTTCCTATGCGTTGCATATGACGACGAATGCTTATTTCTTCTTTATGTTGACTATAATACTCATGACTTCTTTTACGAGATTGCATGCTTTTAGGGTTTGAGGTCGCCATCTGTAAACAAATAGGAGCTACCATCATCAAATGTACAATTACAAAAACATATAAAATTAAAGAATATAAACTTGCGTGGGGAGAATTATCCATTGTATGGAATGAGTAACTTAATCATTGTAATTTTGATAATTATTTTGAGATATTATTAGTATGCTATATACATAAGATTAACAATATATTCAATACACATGTGACTTTGGAATTCCATATATACAATAAAAAGTATACAAAGTGTACTATGTAAGATGTTACAAAATTGTATTTACATTACATTGTTGATTGTATTGAACGAGTTCTTCAATCATTGTAATTTGATGGAAGAGATCAATGACATTATTTTCATTATAAAAATCTCTTGAATAGACATGTGACTTTAAAATTCCATGTATGTAATAAAAAGTATACAAAGTTTACTATATAAGATGCTAGAAAACTATATATACATTACATAAGCAATCAACCTATACCTAAACACTAGCAATATGACACATATCATTGATGCCACCCAACATGAGCAAATTTTCTGCAACAAGATCCAGCTCATCAACCTTTGTGATTGTTGACTTTACTCGTCCTTCAACACCACTTGAATCATAGGAATTGGTGATTGTGAAGATAAATTGCTTGAATAATACTCCCTTTATTATGGTCTCAGATTCAATTTCTTTTCCAGGATTGAATTGCAACATGTATAAATCATTTGCAGACATTCCAAGAAGTGTTGTGGCTAGTTCTTCAAAAGCAACAGCCCATAATATTCCTGTATGATCTGCTAGCTTTACTTGAAGTATGTATCTGTAGTCACATTTAGCAGTGGTAGCTTTGCACTTTGAACAATACCATGTTTGATCAGCATTTTGGACAACTTTTTTTTTACATTATTTTCCATCTAACTCAAGGGGACAAGATGGATAGCAAAATGAATTTGTTTTTATGAATTGCATTGTTGCTTTTAGAGTGCATTGGACAATTTGTTTCACATTGGTAGTTTGTTGTTCAATATTAGCAATTGTTTTTCTCATAAGCACGAGAGGTGCATCCAAAGTTTGTATATTTGATGGAGTAATATCAGTCCCATTTTGTTCAAACCATGATTTGAGCTCTTCTGCCTCCTTTAAGATTGGGTTTATAAATAGGTGGGTGCTTGCCAAAGTGCTTATGACCTTACCATTATACTCAGTGACACAACCATTTTTAATTGCAAGTACAATAACATGATTTGATTGATACATATCTTGAAGTTCTTTGCCTTCTTTTTCAGTTGTTGGACCCCATAAAGTAATATTAATGGTAGATGAAGAGATATCTATCAACTTGATGCTCCTTCCTAGAACTTCAGTCCCATCCCTCCTCCTTATGGTTGAACTCGGGTCCACACATATGACTATTCCAATAACATCAACAAGGACATTATTGTTTAGTTCTAAAATGTCCTTAAATGGTGTGAAAGAGAACTAATGTTTGGGAATTGCAAGGTCATCTTCAGAGAGAGAAATTTTGGAATCTTCTACTAAACAAATCTCAAGCTGGCTATTCAGTTTGTTGTATAACCTATTAGCTGACTTAATAGTTCCACCAGATATTGTATATACTTCTCCAACAAGAACTTTCATGTAGTGAAGGTCCACAACTTCATTAAAGCAAGTTACACGTATTTCAGTGCACTCACAATCAATAATATCAAATGAAAAGACATGCCCTTGTCCCTTCTGTGTGTTGAAGCGGTGCATTTTTTTTCATTGTTACACGACCCTTTATAAGCCACCTTGTTTGGAATGGATTCAAATTTCTAATAGGTGTAATATTGGAGGGAATGTCTTTCTTTTGCAGAGATGAACATAATCCAAAAAGTGCCTTGCGGGGAGGTGGCTTTGTTACCCTAGCACAATCATTCATGCTTGTAGATGGAGTAGTTGAGCTCGTAGCATTTCCTTGTTGGGCTTCTTTTTCAAGTAGGTAGACGGGTTGACCAATGATATCTTGCTGCAAACTTGTGATCTCTATTTCAGAGATGACAATCCACCTATAAAGGTGCAATGAGTAAGTATTCTTAGTAGGAACAAATGTGACATAATGGGTGAAAAAATATAAGCTATAAGATGTGATTTGGAATTTTGTAGAAGAGCATGGAAATATGGTTGCTCACCTTGAATTGCAAAGAACAGGGCAACTGTAGCCTATGAGTTTAATAATAGATCCTTTCTGGAGTTCTTTAGAAGCTATGTAGTGGTTGTACTTTTGTGGAAGTGTAGCCTTTTGCTTATGTACCCCATCTGATAGCTCCACTCTATATCGAGTAGCTTGTTCAGGGCCATGTCCAAATAGTGAAATGTCTAATGCTTGTAGATGGGGTTGCAAGTTTGGGTTTCCATCATTGATCATCTTGATCACATTTTTGGTCAAAGTATACATTCTCATCAGAGGTGGTTGTGTCACTATAACACTGTCATCCAGGCTTGTAGATGTGGCCTTTACTTGCTGGGATTGTTCTTCAAATAGGTAGGCGGGTTGCCCAATGATATCCAGATGCAAACATGTGATTTCAACTTCAGATATGACAATCCACTATAATGTTACAATGAATAAGTATTATGAATAGGAAAAAATGTTACACTACGGGTTCAAGAATGCTAATTTGTAAGCTGTGATTTGCTATTTGGTAGAAAAGCATCCAAATATGGTGGCTCACCTTGAACTGCAAATAATAGGGAAACTGTATTTGATGAGTTTAAGTACAGATCCCTTATGGAGTTCTTCAGAATCTATGTAGTGGTTGTATTGTTTTGGAAGTGTAGCCTTTTGCTTATGTACCCCATCAGATAGTTGTACTATATAGCGATTGGTTGGTTCAGGGCCATGGCCAAACATTGAAATATCTAATACTTGTAGATGGGGTTGTAGGTCTAGGTTTCCATCAGTGATCATCTTAATTGCATTCTTAGTCAAAGAAATAATTGTAATAAGGGACCAAACTAGTCCTTGCAAAAAAGTAAATTGCAAGTGGCAACTATTAGTTACTACAATTGACGTATTAAATCATACTTTGTGAAGTAGAAAATGAATATGTTGTATAGAAAACAAAATGAAGCTTACTAAGTTGATAGTAAATGAAGGACACAATCTAGTTAATTGAGACCATGCAAGCACTAGTTGAAATAAAGGTGCTTAGAAAATTTACATAGTGTACAACAAATTTGGAAGAATACCTGTAAATGTGATTGCGAATAGTTTTGTTTATCAAAATAGTGGCTTTTTGAAGTTAACTTGCTGCATTTATAAGAGCAAAAAATAGAGAAGGTAGTGAGTTAAAAAATTAAAGAAACTACTAAATTAGGAAACCTAACTATAATTTAGGCTACTTGTATTAAGTAAATGAACCATACAATTTTAACCTATATTGGCCAACATAAAATTGCATTGAGTCTAAGTAAATAATGAACCCAAACTAAAGATCAAGACACTTTGAAATACAACTTTGTAGCTATAAGGAAGATATATGGTGTTTTTTTTTTTTTTTTGGTGAACCTTTATTATGAGAAAATGTGTTGTGCATTGTACATGTTTCTTTTGTATGGTAATTTAATATACTATAGTGTGGTATATTTTAAAACAATGAATCTGGTTTAAGATAATATCGTTGCTAGAGAGGGTTTGGGTTTGAGGAAGAGATTCATATATTATCGTTCTTCTAAGTTAATAAATTGTAAGGAATGTAAGTAGGTCAAAAGAACAATGCTTGAAGGAGACATAATATTATTTAGTTGAGCGAACAAAGTTGCAATATTATAACAATAGTACATAGTATATGTCTATATTTATGAAGCAAAAGCGTATTACATGGTGTTGTAGTAGGTTACATTTAACCTTACATTTCTTGTTGAGATTTACAAAATAGCCAAGAGTGTATTACATGGTAATGTACTGGGTGGCGCAATGTATTTTCAATGCAATGCCAAATGCCTTGTTCATAGCATATCTGACCTTTCATTTCTTGTACGGATTTACAAAATAGCCAACTATGCATAAGTTGGTAGAAGTCGTACATACATGGTTAACTCAAACACTATATACACATTTATAAACTGAAAGTGTATTAGGCATCATTCAGGTAATTCTGGAATGCTTCTTTTATGTAGATAGAGCCACCTTGTGCATAGAACTCATCTGCTTTCATCTCGCGAAGGAACATGGAGAAGGAACCCAACTTTGCACAAGTTTTGTGGAATTCTCATACTGTTATTTCCATCGATTGAATGTCAATTTCTTTTACACTTTGCATGTTTTGAACAGTGGCCCTCGCTTGTTGGAGCAAGTCAAGGCAACTAACTATAATGTCATTCGCAAAATCTTGTACCAAGCTTGTAGAAGCGCTATTTGAATTGACTGATGGTGTTGAGTTGGTTGACACAGTGGGAAGACTTGAGCTACTCGATATTTCAATAATATCATTGTGTTGATGGAGATTGTCCATACCTGAGTGAACTATAATATTTTGAATTATTTTGCTTTAAAAATAAATACCTCTAACCTTCAAACATAAATTTTACTCTAATGAAATATCATACTACTTCAAAAATTAATTAAATGAATAGATATATTGCTAATTTAACAACTCTTAGTAGATATATTGCTAATTTGCCTATTAAATTCCAACAATTTGACAAAATTTAAATCTAAGCATTTTAAATTATACAATTCATAAACAAAAGCTAACTTTAATAGCTAATTACTAAAGTGGATTGATTTAAAATTTACGGCTCCTTCGTTAAAATATCGTATTATAACTTATAATAACTAAAGTGGATTCTATGACAATAGTTTATCAAAAAATGTAATCTATAATGCATTGCATACAAAACTAATATATTTAAATATACAAATATGCAAAATTGGCCTTAAATCTTAAATAATATAAAAAGTAAAAATGAAAAAATAAGTCCTTAATCATATTATTTAATTTAATTCGTTGCGTAATATAATCATTCTTCCTTGCTATCCAAAGATAATTATTGAGCCTCACCAATTTATACATCACTCAATATTTGTTTTTCAATTAAATAGCTTTTTCCAAATAATAAATAAGTCAAACTTTGAATGGGGCGAATATAAAAGAAAAATATTAATTATTAAGAATTAAAATTTAAAAATAGATTAAAGGAATATATTTATAATCTTATGATAATATCCATTTATTTACCTTTTTTTATAATTTTAAAAAAAGAAAAGATAACATTAGAAATTTATGTTTACAAATATTTTTATATAATTAAAAAAAATAGATTTAGATATTAATATTTTAATTCACCCTTTTTTTTTCAATTCTCATAATTAAATTAAAGTGATTATAGCAATGGCTTATTTCCATATCTTTTTCCTTTTTAAATGCCAATCATCCAATGAATAACTTACACACACAGCATGTCAATGTACAAGATTAAATTTGTTAAAACAAAACATTAACTGGTTCTCAGGGCTTAAATTTGACAGTCGACCTTACCTGTCAACAAATTTTTTAATGGCGGTTATCTATTCAAAGGTGCCCTTAAAACATTATGATATACCTTAGTGTAAGTAAAATTATATATAAATCAAATATATATATCATTATAATTCTATATAAATTTTGACAGTCTATCCAAAATCTCTCCTTTCATCTGATACAATCTTCTTAAAATTTTGATTGTATTTTACGGCAAAAATCTCTAAATACGGTCATACGGCCATCAAATTTAAGCCCTGCTGGTTCTATGGAATTAAATTAAATTTAGGAAATTGAATGCTCAGTCCTTATTGGAGCATTATACAAGAATTTCCCTATTTAAAGTGATATGAGCGCCTTTGGGCCATACGCCCCACTACCTATGATTTCCTTTCTACCCTCACACGTGCCCAACAATTCCTCCAACATATGTTTATTTCTGCTGCTTTTGTTTTTTTCCTTTATCTATACATGGAACTAGCAGGTTCATTTTATTCTTGCCCTAATGCATATGTGCAGCTTCTTCATCCTAACCATAGAGGCTTTCCATGCGATCCTTTTTTAACAAAGCAGAGAAGAATGTGACAGTGGCAACATTTTCCAACAATGGCTTGAAGAAATATTCAACTGGAGGAAGGGCGAACCACTACTCAATGACAGTTGAGCAGGGAAAGGAGATATGCCGGCAGCATTATCAACATAATGATGTATGTGGACTCACCTTAATTGTTGTTCACACCGCCATGCTAATCGACTCCAATGTCATGCACAAATTCAGCCTCTTGAATTAGCGGTGGTTTAGACAGCTAGTAGTAGTTATAGTTTACTCTTAGTTTTTTCAATCTTAATGTTGAGCAGTCAATGCATGATTGATGCATGCTCTGTTTTATTTGTTTATCTCCTATTTTAGGATGTTGCATACTTTATTAATAGTTAGTGTTAGCTTTGTTTTTATTAGTTTTTCAATAAAAACTGTTTTGTAACGGTCATGAAAAATTTCATATGTTATGTAAGCTTGAGAAATAATATTGATTAAAATTTGTTCGCTGCCTACAATTTCTGTGTGGAGCTGTGAGTATTTATCACTATTTCTTTATTTGCTGGTATTTGCCTATCTAATGTGTGGAGCTGTGAGTAAGAGGAAGAAGTTTGAGGACGGCTTAAGAGTACTCTCCAAAGCAGAATATTAAGAATGGAAAATATTTACTGACATTACTGAAACTTAAGAAATTTCTGTAATCTTATTTTCTCAATGGGTAAGCCTACTTGAATTATTATTATTTTAAATATTAAACACATCCATATTGTAAAGAGGAAAAGCAAGCTCATGAATCAAATGTTTCCTTCTGCCCAGATTTTTCATGTAAAAAGAATCTGTATTGGAGCATTTCTGGAGTACCCTCCTTAATATTGATCTCTTGTTTGTACAGAGCAGTGCAAGTGAACAACCATGGAGTGGGAGAGGAAAGCCATCCCGTTGCAGTGGAGCCTCGGGCCATTGCTAACTCTATCACAGTCTTCCTCATCGCAACCTTCCTCTCCACAAAACTTGATCTCTCGACGGCAACTACATCTAAGAGGGTTCTGGCGAATAAGTATGGTAATGGTTTTGCAACTAAGAGGGTTCCGCGATGGGTAAATTTTGGTGCTTTACTGCAATATTTAAGAGAAACAAGATTTTATAATTTTTCAAATACTAAAAACCAGGAGCAGGCACTGGAAATTTCGATCCTCGTAAAAGTGGACAAACAGTTTATATTTTTTTTTTTTTAAAAAGAGCAGTCCAACACATATTGTGAACAGAAAAATAAATAATAGTGTGTGATGTGCAAACAGTATTATATTCAAAGATCTGTGTTTTTTTTATCAAATTGTAAATTCTTAGGAATACATTACAAGAATTTTATTTACAGATACAAAAGCAAAAAATAGGAATTGCTGGTAAACAATCAGAAGCGTGTGCAAAAGAGTACAGTGGGTTGCAAGAGTTCCTATTGCTGGTATGCTCTATGCCTTCTCGTTGCTGCTATGCTCTATGCCTTTATCGCCTTATAATGCTGACTAAAATTTATCGCCTTATAATGCTTCCAGTAGTCACCATCTGTAATATTCTTTGTAGAAGCTGTTGTTTTTATTTATATTTACTTGCTTCTTTCTTTTTGTAGGGGCAATGGGCGATGGCATTCATTTATGTCTATGAATGCATTTAATAGCAGCATTAAATGGGGTAGAAGCAAGTTTTATGAGCAGAAGAGTTGTCCGAACACAGGTGGAGTTAGATATTTCATCTGCATAAGTCCATTTCAACAGCTGTAGATTTGTTTTTTATCGGAGTAAATTGATGGGACATGCAGATCCAAGTGATTCATTTGAGTAAATCCATTTTAACAAGTGTAGATTTGATTGTATATAGAAATAAATGGATGTGACATGTTCATTGAAGGCAGAAGTTCTCGAGATAGTTCTGGAGACATTTGCTACCACTGCATTTAATGCACCAGCTGTTTGCCATTTAAATTTGCATTTCCTTGAAACCATTAGTCGTTTCATCTAACCTTTAGCAGTATGATGTGTGAGATAGGTTTTGTGTGAAAGCTCACACCATATATAGCCTATCAGCTAACTAAATTTATCTAATCATTTTCAGGGAGTCTGGAAGACAGCGAGGGGGTTGGCTTACCTGGATGTAACCATGCAAACCCACCCATAATCCAAATTCATTCCAAACAGTAAAGGTGAAAGGGACACTAGTAAGCACAATGCATTCACTTGGGTTTAGTTTTGACATTATTCCATTGTCAATATTCAATGTGTACAGAAATGGTGGATTTCATTTGCAGAGCTACCTTGACCCAAAATACTATATTTCCATCTGACGAACCTTGATTTAGGTTGGTCTCCTCATCTTTTTCACTGTATTTCCATTCAAATTATCAAGTGGGTTTAAATTTTAGCATTTGATATTCCTAGTTGTGGTGGACTATAATTGTTATATAATAATTCATTTTCTACATTAGTAGCCAAATTCGGATTAACAAATTGCTCAGAAGTTGTATTTTTACATTTGTAGGAATATAAATGTATAGGGAATATGTGAGCAACCATTCAAATAAGAAAAATATGGAAGGAGTATATTCATAGTGGTGAAATCACTGAGAAGTCTTTTTTGAAGATCAGAATAAATTGTTGAAGACAAATTGATTTCTAGAAATGTAATAAGTAAAGGATAATTTCAGTTTTTTTTTAAAAAAAAAAAATTGGGAAGGGGTCAAATTGCCCCTTCCAAAGGCTTGAGGGAATGACCATTGGCCACGGCCATTCCTGAAAGACCAGTCTCTTTTGCAATGCATCTAGTAGATTTGTTTTATATTGCTTAATATTTAATGTCTTATTAGAATCAAAATATTCATAAAATATGATTAACACTCTAATATGAACAGTAATATATAATAATAAAAAATGACAACACAATCAAATAATATTCTTAATATTAAGAAAGATATTAAGCTACTAAATTATGACAAATTACAACAAAATTAATTTTCATTATCTTATTCCTATTCTTAGCTACATTGAACTGCACTTGTAATTTTAATTTTATTACTCATTAGTTAGATCAGATACACTTATTAATTAATTTTGTAAGTTGATTTTATTGTTGATCAACTTATTCTTAATTATGTATGAGCTTTATGTTTTAACATTCTTAATTTATTCTTAATGTTTTATTTTATGGTTTTTACAAAGCCAATGATATGTTTTCCACTTATTATTTTTGTGAGCTATGTTGTCTTGTGATGTGAAATTTGGTACTTGTAGTCCACTTATTGTTTGACTAAATTGTGTCTCACTATATATTTAGTGATTTTTGATCCACTTATTATAAAATTTTAAATCTTATTGCACTTTTTAATTTTGATTCACTTATAGATTGAAGTTTGACATTTTTAATCTACTTATTGTGATATTTTCCGATTTACAAGTGTCTTTTTTATCCACTTTTTTGTTTATTTTTCTTTAATCTTTCACATTCACTATCTATTGTTTGTGTGATGTATTTTTCTTTCATCTTTGACATTCACTACCAATTGTTTGTGTGAAGTGTGTTTTGGTCTTTGACATTTGCTAGCTATCTTTTGTATGAAGTGTAAGTTTGTATATTAATTATTTACGTGAAGTATGTTTGTAGTTTGATATTCATGAACGTTGATTGAAGTGAACGTTAAATTTTGTCTTTCACTAAATCCTATCAAATGAATTTTTTATTTCTATTCAATTCACTTAATGTTTGAACTTTGTATTTTGGTATTTACAAACCTTGCATGGAGAGAGATTTGAACTTTTTCTTTCATTCACTCCACTTATGGTTGATTGTATGAAGTGTTGAACTAACATTGGCATTCACATATTGTGTGTGAGAGTGAACATTAACTAATTTTATAATTCATTTTTTGTGAAGGTTGTTTGAAGTTTAGTATTTACATCTATGTGAAGTGTTTCAAAATTATTGTAATTTGTGTGTGCCAATTATGTGTTTTTTGTGTGTGTGGCTCAAATAATTTTATGTGAAGTGTGCTTAAACTTTGGCATTTACATTGTGTGCATGTTTTTAAGTGTATTTTTGAACTTTAATGTTATATTTGTGTGGTTTGTGTGTTTGAACTGACTTTGTGTCCAAGTGTGTTTTAAAATTAATATAATTTATGTGTGTGAGGTTTTATTTGTGTGCATATGCATAAAGTGTCTTTTAGAAAATTAATTTTGGCATTCAAAGATTTTATATGAAGTGTGATTTTAAATTTTGTATTAAAATATTGTGAGTGAGTGTGTGTGAATTTTAACACTTACTTTGTATGCTCTTTTTTTTTTTTGAAGTGTATGTTTGAACTTTGGCATTCACTTTATTGCTTGCATGAGACAGGTGTGTTCAACTTTGGCATTCATACAATGTGTGAGAGTGAGCATTAACTAATTCTACTTCATCTTGTGTAAATATTGTTTGAAATTTAATATTTACATCTATGTAAAGTGTGTGGGGTTTTATTTGTGTGCATATGCATAAAGTGTCTTTTGGCATTCAAATATTTTATATGAAGTGTGTTTTTAAATTTTTTATTGAAATTTTGTGAGTGAGTGTGTGAATTTTGGCACTTACTTTGTATGCTCTTACTTTTTTTTGAAGTGTATGTTTGAACTTTGGCATTCACTTTATTGCTTGCATGAGACAGGTGTGTTCAACTTTGGCATTCATAAAGTGTGTGAGAGTGAACATTAACTAATTCTACTTCATCTTGTGTAAATATTGTTTGAAATTTAGTATTTACATCTATGTGAAGTGTGTGTTTGAATTAACTTTATGCAAGTGTGATTTAAAATTATTGTAAATTGTGTGTCAATTATGATTTTGTTGTGTTTGGACTTTAGCATTTACTTCATGTGTAACTTGAGGTGTGTGGTTCAACCAACTTTGTGTGAAGTGTGTTTAAACATTGGCAATTTACTTTTGTGCACATTTTTTAAGTGTATGTTTGAACTTTATTGTTTATATTTGTGTGTTTTGTGTGTTTGAACTAACTTTGTGTCAAGTGTGTTTGAATGTTAACATAATTTATGCACGTGTGGGTTTTTATTTGTGTGCACATGCATAAAGTTCCTTTCAACATTGAATTTGGCATTCACAAATTTTGTATTAAGTGTGCTTTTAAATTTTATATTGAATTTGAGTGTGTGTGTGAATTTTGGCATTTACTTTGTATGCACTCTTATTATGTTTGTAAAGTGTATGTTTGAACTTTGGAATTCACTTTATTGCTTGCATGAAATGAGTGTGTTCAACTTTGACATTCATTTTAGTGTTGAACTAACTTTAGCATTCACATAGTGTGTGTGAGAGTGAACATTAACTAATTTTATAAAATTCATTTTGTGTAAAGATTGTTTGAAGTTGACTATTTATATCTATGTGAAGTGTGTGTTTGAATTAACTTTATGTCAAAAGTGTCTAAACATCATTGTAATTTGTGTTTTTCAATTTTGTGTTTGTTATGTTTGAACTTTACCATTTACTTCATGTGTTTGAGGTGCCTGGTTCAACCAAATCTATGCGAAGTGTGCTTGAAATTTTGTATTTACATTGTGTGCACTTTTTTTTAATTGTATGGTTGAACATTAGCATTTTATGTTTTTTGTGTCTTTCAACTAACTTCGTGTCAAGTATGTTTGAGAATTAATATAATTTATGTGTGGGTTATTATTTGTGTACACATGCATAAACTGCATTTGACATTAACTTTACTGTTCACTTTGTATATGTGTGCAATTGTTCAAACTAACTTTGGAACTCAATGTGTGTATGCATATGTTTAAGATTCATTGTTCACATAGATTTGATCCTCTTATTATTAATGTGTGTGTGTATGTTGTATTTCAAGAACTCTTGCATTAAAAATTTATGTGTTTATTTAAAATTTGGCATCTTTGATCTTTAGGAATTTACTGAGGGTAACGTATGTTTGGAACAATTTTGGCATTCACTTGGATTTGTGTGGTTTATCTTTTAATTAATTTTAGCATTCACTTTGCATGAAATTTGCTTATATTGTACCATTTAATTAGATTTTATAATATTATTATTTATGTGTGTGTATGTTATATTTTAACTTTCACATTCATTCTACATGAAGAGTGTGTAATATTTTTAAATGACTTTAGAATTTATCTAAATTTGATCCACTTATTATTTGTTTTTGAATTGTGTGTTTTTTGTATGTTATATTTGAACTTTCACATTCATTCTACATGAAGAGTGCGTAATATTTTAAATTAACTTTGTATGTTTGTTTGAACTTTGGGATCTTTTATCTTTAGTGTATACTATACATGTGTAAATTGTGTGTTAGAACTAACTTTGGAATTCATCTGAATTTGATCCACTTATTATTTGTGTGTGAATTGTGTGTTTGAACTAACTTTGTTATTCATTGAATTTGATGCACTTATTATTTGTGTGTTTTTTCTATGTTTTAACTCTACTAATTTTTCAACTTTAGTATTCACTTTGTATAAAGTACATTTAAATTTTATCATGTACTTAGATTTTCTACTCTTATTATGTGTGTGTGTGTATGTTATCTTTGAACTTCCATAGTCACTCTACATGATAAGTGTTGACTTGACATTCATTTTAGGTGATTATTTGAGCTTTGACATCTTTTATCTATAGTGTTTACTTTGTATGTGTGTAAAGTGTGTGTTTGAATTAACATCGGCCTATTTAAATTTTAGTGTACTTTTATGTGTTTTAAATATCTTTGATATTCAATGCTCAATTCGTATCTACATGAGTGTGTTTGTGTGTGTGCTTGACATAGGGACTTCTGAGGGTCATAACTTTTGACTCAAAAGTTTGTTCAGACTGAAATTTTATAGGGAGATGCACTATGAGGAGTTGTTTTGATTTTTGATTGAACTCCTTTTGGTAGGTGGTCATTTTGACACTTTTTCAGAGCCATATTCTTTCATTTGGACCCTCAAAATCAACTTTTAATGTGTTATTTTGTGTTTTAGAAAGTTGTTTTTTATAATTTAGTCACCTTAGATGTAGGATATTTTTAGGAAAAAATTGAGCTCAAAGGGGTAGGCATGCAAAATTACTAAAAATGGAAAATTATGATAATTGTCAAAAATCACCAAAAAAAGGTAATTTTCATATTTTTTTAGTTTTTAGTTTTTTTTATGTAAAGGCAGTTTTTCGTATCTATGTGTGTGTGTGATGCAAGAGATTTCGGGGGTCATAAATTTTGACTCCAAAGTTCGTTTGGGCTAAAATTTTACAAGGAGATACATTATGAGGAGTTGTTTGGATTGTTGATCAAACTTGTTTTGGTAGGTGCCCATTTTGATAGGTTTTTTAGGCCAAATTCTTTATTTTGGGCCCTCAAAATCAAATTTTAATGTTTTAGTAAGTTTCTTTTTCTATAATTTGGAACTCATGCTTCCAATTTGAAATGTAAGTTGACATTCAATGTCACCTTAAATGTAGGACTTTTTTGGAAAAATCCAAGCTCAAAGTGGTAGGCATATGAAATTACCGAAAAATGAAAAATTATGACAATTGTCAAAAACTACCAAAAAAGGTAATTTTCATATTAAATTTTAGGTGTTTTTTTTAAGATAAGGGTGGTTTTTCTTTCATTGTAGAGTAGAAAGGAATAATGCAATAATTTTGTTTTGAATCAATTATTAACTTAATGGAATTCTTTCAACAATAAAGGAAAATTCATGTTAATGGTTTTCTTGGCTACACCACCTGGTAGCAGAGCAAATCAAGGGACGAAGTGAAGAGGAAATGATTCTAATGAAGTTATAAACCAAGGAGGTGAAAATCAATATGCAAAACTTGAAGAGGGATCATTAAATCATATGAGTTTTGAATCTAGAGAATGCTCAGGGTGTTAGAAGGAAAAAATGAAGGAGCACCAAGAGATTGATGAGTAGATGGATGCCAAATTTGTAAATGATTTAAATTTTTGTCCAATATGAGAATAGATTAATAGTATGGAATAAGCATATCAATTAACTTTAAAGGTTGAAGAAAAAAAATGTGTTGTTGTGATACCATTCAGATGGATGCATGCCATGTGTTGTTGGAAAGACCAAGGCAATATGATAGGAAAGTTATGAATGATGGGGAGAAAAATACATATTTTTGAAAGATGGCTCTAAAGTAACTTTTGACTCATAAGTCTATTTGGGTTGAGATTTTATAGGGAGATGCATTATGAGTTGTTTCAATTTTTGATCAAGCTCCTTTTGGTAGGTGGCCAGTTTGACACTTTTTCGGAGCCAAATTCTTTCATCTAGACCCTCAAAATCAACTTTTACTATGTTTTAGAAAGTTGGTTTTTTTTATAATTTAGAATTCATGTTTCCAATTTGAGTAAGTTGACACTTAGTGTCACCTTAGATGTCAAAAATTCTCTAGAAAAAATTGAGCCCAAAGGGGTAGGCATGCAATATTTATCTTTATTGTCTACTATGTCTGTAAATTGCGTGTTAGAACTAACTTTGGAATTCATCTGAATTTGATCTAGTTATTAATTGTGTACAAATAGTGTGTTTGAACTAAATTTTGCATTCATTTCAATTTGATGCACTTATTATTTGTGTGTTTTTAATGTTTGAACTCTACTCATTTTTAAACTTAAGCATTCACTTTCTATTAAGGGGTATGTGCAGGATCGTCATAGAAAAAATAAACCCTTAAGTAGCGAAAAATTCAGAAAAATCAGAGTTAGGAAACTTGACATAAAAATTTGAATAAGTTATCTATATTATTTAAAAAATATGTAAGAATAGAATCTATAGAAAATTGAATGTAGTTTTTAAACTACTAGGTTTTTTTTTTTTTAAATCTATTTGGTAAAAATTTGAAATTCCAACAGTAGGTTCTTAAATTAAGGAAAAAATAAGAAGCAGGTGTTTGGCTCAACCATCCTAACCACAATAAAATGATAATATTTTTTAATAATATTTTAGATATAAGTAGAGGACTCATGTCTCAATGTGATGCATTTTTTTTTGTAATTTTTTTCCAAGTAATAATTAATTATAAAAAATTTATTACAACTTTTAAAAAATATAAAAACTCGTATGTTTGACCACCTTAACTTGGTCAAAACTTCATGAAATTCAATTTTGTTTTAATCCTACAATATATGAAACATAGAATGTGACACATGTTTTGGATTCAAAAAATGTGACACCGTTTGAAAGCTATAGATGTTTTTTCAATCAGCCTATCAATCAGGATTTTAGTTGTAATTCAAATAGAAAATGAATAATAATTATTTATTAAATTCAAAGTAAAGCATAATTTATATTGGTGGAAAGCTAAGAATCTCCTTTAAAAACCCTTTTTTTCATCAATTTTGGGAAAAAAAAGTCGTGAACCACATACCCTACACATACCCATCATGTCGCCACTTTTTGGTCCATCATGATCCTGCACATACCCCAAGTGCATTTAAATTTTATCAAGTACTTATATTTTCTACTCTTATTATGTGTGTGTCTGTTATCTTTGAACTTCCATAGTCACTCTACGTGAAAAGTGTTGACTTGACATTCATTTTATGTGTTTATTTGATCTTCAATGACATCTTTTATCTATAGTGTATTACTTTGCATGTGTGTAAAGTGTGTGTTTGAACTAACTTGGGAATGTTTAAAGTTTAGTGTACTTTATGTGTGATAAATACTTTTGAAATTCAATTTCCAATTCATATTTATGTTTGTGCGTTTGTGTGTGTGCTTGATGCAGGGGCTTTTGAGGGTCATAACTTTTAACTCAGAAGCCTGTTTGGGCTGAAATTTTATAGGGAGATGCATTATGAGGATTTTTTTGGATTTTTTATTGAACTCCTTTTGGTAGGTGGCCATTTTGACACTTTTTCAAAGCCAAATTCTTTCATATGGGCCCTCAAAATAAACTTTTGTAATAACCCATTCTAATTATTACTTAAATATATTAATTGCAAATGATTTTACGAATATTAAATTTTCAAAAGATGTAACTTAAGCAACGATTTTCAATCATAGCAACACATGTCTAATTAAAATATGAGTCAGAATATATTGATTTCCAAATGTCAATTACAATATCCAAGTTGACTTGGCTCATTGGGCCTCAAAGTCAATACAATATACAATTTACATCAAGGTTACATCATAATCCTTTTCCAACTTGAAAGCATCCAAGGTTTCCTCTTGATGCTCGCCTCCTCTAGTGGACAAGAACATGGCTTAGGCGCTTTACCACCCAACCATAAAGCTTACGCTTCCCCATAATTTTTCCTACTCAAAGAATACCCAACCCTACATGGAAATTTTAGCAAGAGAACAATCTACAAGGTGTAATCTGGTGTATGCCCAAAAATCAACATGCATCTCTATCTATGATCAGAAAAATGCAAGATCTATGCTAGGAATGGAAGAGAGTGTTGTCACATATAAGTCGATACATACATAATGGGATAATTGTGATGTAGAGCATCTACAAACTTCAAGGGTTTCAAAGACCCAAAACAAAAACTTGAGAAGATCACTAAAACTTGAAATCACCAAAACTCTCTTCTTTCAAACTTGACTCCAACTTGACTATCAATACCTCATAACACCAAAATAAGGTTACAAACTATTAATAGACTCTAATACACCTCAATCATCTTGATTTTGATAAAAACAAAGAAAAAACCCTCTCGTACAACACTGTTTTATCAGATTCTCAGTTGCTTGTACTCAAAGACCAATATTGCTAATAGGATTCCAAAACACCAAATCGGGCATATCTCTTAATCCACATCGAGTCTCCATAGAAAAATTACCTTTTCAGGGACCCATTACAACCTCATTTAACATACTTCAAAAGTAGGTACTAGTGTTTTGAAAATATTATTAGAAAAAATGATTGTTCGCAACAAAATAGGCTTAAATAGGCCTAATAATTTACAAAACATGTACCATCTAACTTGCTCCAAAACATAAAATAACCATGGAAAGAGTTGCAATAGGTTATAAAACTTTAAATTCAATAGATTTGGGAGATTGAAAGACCAAATATGCACCAAAATACCAAACCCTCACTCTAGGCCATTTTCAACTAAGCAAAATAAGGGTTTAAAGAAAATCTGCTTTCCAAACCTCATGCCACCTTACCACTACTTAAAAAATGCTAGAATATGTGTGCACATGGTAAATTAACTATCTCCCACTCTCCTCCTTAGTCATTTCTTCAATACCTAACCTGTAGACATCATTTCATGCATGGAAATCAATAAAAATCACTTGGAGCAACAATATATCTTTTGTATTTTCACTTCCCCTGCCTCTACCAACACACACAACACAAAAAACACCCTAAATTAACCCATTCCATCAATTTTTTAATCCTACATCGGTGGAATGGTTGCTAAATACAATTTAGACTCTCAAAACTCTTGATTTAAGGGTTTTAGGTAGTTTTCTGCAAAATTGCTCTTAAAACCTCTAAACTTGATGAAAGTTCTTCAAACCTCATCCAATTGAAAGCTAAAAAACTACACTATGAAACAAAATTGAGATTGTAGCCTAATCTTGTTATACAGTCCATACAAACTAGTGAACAACAAAAAGAAATGTTGGAAATACAGAACACAGTACTTTTATTCTCAAAATGTTTTCCAAAATACAAAGATCCCATCTTGGCTCTCATTCACAAGGCCATTAAAATATGTTTACATGAATCTTCTTGAATTCCCCATTAGTTGCAACTGATCCACGATCTTGTTTTCCAAAGATGACTTCAACTTCCTAACTTTACAACTTCTTGCAATTTTTGCAACTTTTGTAACTGTTGTCACCTAGAAATGCACCCTATGCAAAGTTTACAAAAAACTAAGCTTTCTAGAGCAACATGGGATCATCTCAAGGCTGTGGGGCACCTATAGTTGAAATGAACCTCCGGAGAAGGCCAGCTTCCTTTGGTGTCACCTAACTACTGATTGCTGTGGGGAAAAGGGAGAAGGAATACATAAGATGAAAATAAATAAAAAACTAAGGTGATACACCAAAATTATGAGGAATCCTGAAACGGACACAGGAAGAACATACACTTGAAAGTTTAAATCCTATTGCTTCACACACTTAGAATGACTTCTTTCAGATTTAATGCTTTAGTCCTAACAGGTTTGGCCTACATACACTTCTTGGGAAGGAAAGATCAATTTCACAACCTTAAGACATAAGTGCAGAATTATAAAAAAACATAGTTAAAGACTTGCATAATCAAAAGAAAGATACATAAATGAGAACAGTACAAACATGAACACTAGCTTCCAAGGTAAACTCTGCATTGTATTCAAGATTCCAGCTGAGTTATAGAAACATACATTAATTGAGAAAGGATTGATTAAAAATCACTAACTCCCTTGAATGCATAATTCCCCCTCTCTACAAAAAAGGCAAAAAAAGCCTTATATACATACTGTGACAGCCCCCCTAGGGCTTACAAAATATTGGGCCCAGAAAGATCAATCCTCAGATCTTTTGATTGAAATTAATGTTGAAGCCTGCATGTCCCCACTGTGTGTGTCGGTGAAGAGCTACCCTCATAGAAGCCTTCTGATATTTCATAGCTACCGCATTCATTGATCCATCGTGTCCTGTTTAGCTACTTCAGCTGCATCTTGAATGCCCTGAGCTTGCAACAGATACACATCACTTGTTATCCTGTTGACATTTTTTGGACTATCACGGTTTACCTTCAGATCTCTCTGATTGGTTGAGTAAATTCCACGCAGCCTCTTTGGTCGGTCAAAACTCCTTTGATCAGAATCGTATCTCAGCGAGACACTGGAAGTGTCTCACTGATGCGATTATGCCCTCCGGAAGCTATCGGCGTAACATGGAGCTATCGTTGAGAGCTTATGGCGAGCTCATTTCATTTACCCTGAGCTTGCTTTTCTCCTCTGTGCTTGAGCTCCTTCAGCAAGACACTATCGAGTCAGGAAGACATCTTAGCGAGGCTATCATTTTTCTGTTGCTCTTCTTTCACTTGACCTTGGCCTGTTGGCGAGCATCTTCTGTCATATTGGCATCTCCCTTTGTCACTGAGACATACTCCATTCACCGAGACTCTCACTAGTTGGGAAGAGGTCCTCCCGAACTCCAAATGTTATGCCAAAGGCCCCTCACTTCAGGGAGACCTCTTATAGTCGCTGAGACATCTCGGCGAATTCCCTTAGTCGTGCCGAGGGCCCTTCTCTTTTGCGTTGGTGAGATTTTTCCTGTCGGCCAGACCTTATGGCGATAGCTTCCATCCTACCTAGAGATGCGTTTGCTTTCCCTTGGTGTCGGCATAACCTCCTCATCTCAACAAAATATTCCGCTGAGACCTCTATCCTTTGGCCGAAACCCCCTTTCATTTGGAAGCTCCATTGTCGAGGAGACCTTTGCCGAAAACACTTTCCATGTTGCCAAGACTTCTCGGCATTAGCAAGACCTCAGGGCGATATCTTCAACTATTGGCGAGCCCTTTTATACTTTGGTGGGGCCTCCCCCTAAGTCTCCTCGACCTTGATATACAAACTATATCAGCAAGAGTCTGCCGATGTCACCCCGACACATTTTGGTCTACCGAGCCCGGCATTCCGTGTTTTATTCACAGTTGCTATGACCTTGTGACATCGGGGAGACTTCACATAGACTGCATTTGCTACACCGAAAGGTCTCAATGCATTCTGAGTCACTGAGACAAGGCAATCGCTACGCTGACAAGGATCCTTCATATTTTCCATCGGCAAGACCGAAAGTCACTCGCCGAGACCTTATGGTGATCGCCCCAACCTACACCAATGAGCACATCCTTTCGCCACCGATCAATGAGATAAAAGTGAACTCATGCCGAAAGAAAACCATTTTGCACACTATTGGTAAGACCAAGAGAACTCGCTATGACCATATACCGACACCGCAACTCATGCTGATACAATGCACTCTGTTTCTCCAGTCGACGAGACAAGAAAACCTCGCTAAGACATAATGTCGATATCGCCTAGCTCCGTCGATGAACCACCATTACATAGTCGGGGAGACATGTTGAGATTGGTAAGACGCAACCCCGACAACTAAGAAATATGCCGATAGAAGCCTCCACGGTCACCAAAACAATAGAAACATCCTGCCGAATGAAGAATGCAGAAGACCTATGATCATTGTGACATCGAATGAGTCTTGTCGATAGGCAACATAGACTCATGCAAGTAGAAAACGTAACATGAGTCGGGGAAATAGTCACGGACCTATGCTGATAGGAACTAGAAAATAGAAAAATGCAAGACCCAAGGGAACAAATGATGCAACATAGTAAAATATGGGCAGAAAGTGTTCAAGAGGGCACTTATTTGGAAAAAAAATGAATGAAAACATATGTAAAAACATCAGATTTTTACAGCTCCAACAAGATGCCTAAAAAAATCCTCAATGGAGAAAACCCATCTGGCCCTTATGAACACCTGCAACATAGATGCCTTGCCTGATTGAGCCTGAGGGTGAAAATTTGGCAATAGTAACAAAATACATTTTTTGCAATTTGACTCCTTTGACCTCCTAGGAACCTACTCAAGTACGTTTGAAATGACCTTTTACATGATGCTAATTCAAATTTTACAATATTTCCTATTGGAGGTATAACAACACTAGGTACTCCTGCACCAAATTGATTGGTCAAGCATTAAAATTAAGTTACAAAAACAAAAGATAGGTTTCGGATAAAGCAAAACCTATACCCTTTGTACTCTATTTCAGCACCCGTCTCAGAAGGTAACTTTCAACAACACAAGTTTACTGCTTAGCAACTATCTACCCTCTAGCAACATCTACTCTGAGGTGCTCTTGTCTACTTAGGTGTTGTTATTCTAATAAAAAAAGAGATTATTCTTTAACACATAACAACAAAAAAGTAATTCATTCTATTTATTCAATAGCTTGAGAAATTCATAAAGATAAATCAAGTGGTTCTATTCATTTTATCATCCATTCAGTTCATACACTTTTCACATGATTGCATTCAATGTATTCTACTACTTCATTTTTAACGTAATTCAATATTCATTATAGAAGAAAATGAATTAAATAAGTAGCAAAAGAAGGTATTATGTGTGTGTACATTGATGCAAGTCTATGTGCATACACATAAATGTGTCCACTTTAGTTAATATATATGTGCATACATTCTGAAAGAAATACCATTATAACAAATTTATTTCATTCAAAATAATGCTACAGATTATCATATCATCTGACAGTTTTACAAGATGTATATTTTCCTTATTCAAAGAAAGAAGAAGAACAATTCCATTCTAACAATTACTTCTTACTTGTACACTATTTGTAAGACAATTACGTTGTTTACAGAAGTTTGCAAGTTTTAGTTTCAAGTTATCTAGCGTTTCATTTGTTTGTGTCTCATCTCTAAGTGACCTTTAGTTCTTCAAAGAACATTCAAGGGTAAGGATCTGAAATGACATATCTATCATTCTTATGCATTAGATCAAAGTTTCTATCATTCTGGATATAATATGTATGTATATTTATTTATAAAATAAGTTAAACGATTCCAAATTTTCATTTTGTACAAAGTAAGGAATCAAAATACATGCTTGTCATTTTAAAACAAATACAAAGTTGGAACAATTATATTATTTTTCGAGTTATGGAGAAACTCGTGCTAGACTATTGTTGACAGTTTTAAGGTATATGTTCAAGCCATGGTCATTCTAAAGAATGACTAAATGCCAAACAATAGTTATCTTTTAATCCTAACAACAACTATGGTCAAAGCCTATGCATGCCAACCATCGACCTCCATGGCATTTGTTCTAAGGAACAATCTAGGTATTGTTCTTAGGGAATGATAATATACATACAAGATGTCTAGTGAACACTAAATTACAAGCATTGTTTGGGATCAACGATGCTAGGAATCATTTTGAAGAAAAAATTAAATGTTTATTCTAGTGGCATTTTGTTAATTAATCTTAGAGATTGAGCCAACCTAAAACAAAATGGAACAATACATTCGTTCAACCATCATTCTTTTCGAATGATGTGACACGGTTTAAGAACAATAAACTATCCATCACTCTATGAATGATTATTAGATCCACACACCCATATGGTGCACCATACCTATTTGTCATTATTGAAAAGGAGAACAACAAATTGTGGAGAATAACAATGGAGAAACTGCCACTTCCCTTAGAGGGAAATGATAAATTATTTTAAAATCATTTTAAATAAAACAATACTCTGGCTATCTAATTCAACCAAATAGCCATGAAAATGGTAAATAAACATACATTTAATAAATAAATGAATGGAGGCAATAACAATATAACATACAAAGAATAACCATGATCAGCTATCATGTCGATAGGGAGAATATACATAGATGTAGTGCATTCAAAGGATGGCCAATAAGGCCCTTGCAACATTACAGAGAAAATGATCAATCTCATATAATGACATCTTGGTACTAAAGCAAAATACGCTTGCATTTAATAAACATCTAATGATTTACCACCAATTTGAATGGAATTGACAAAAAATGGAAGGAAAATGCAAGTTTCGAATAGATTGTACTTGAAAATCAAGCATGCACACCAACAAACATCGATTTACCTCTGATTCATGGGATTTTTCCTCGACTTTTCCTTCTTTCCCAGCTAAGTCAATTCTCTTGCCTTCCTTCTTCTTGAATCCTTGTCGCCACTACTAGTCCCCTACTCGATTCCTTGCAAGTAATTCGTACTACCAAAATGGAAAACCATGTTCTCCCTTACTTATTCGCTCTATTAAGGGGGCCATTTCATTTCATAATTATCCTTAATTTAGCCACCCACTACTACATTTGAATATCTTGGCCTTCAATTCAAATGCAGACCACTCATCCATAATTTCTTTTAGATATTATTTGAAATCAAGAATAATGTTTTATAAATTCGATCTCATAGTCCATTTATAAAGAATATGTATATGTTTATATATATATCACTAATTTATTTTATCATAGTATAGTGTTTAATCACTTTCAAATAAAGAATAAACTTTTATTTTATTTGAATAATAGTTTTTCAATGAAGTGGTTTTCTTATATATAGATAAACATAAACATATATATATATATATATAGAAACACACACACACACACACACACACACACACACACACACACACACACACACACATATATATATATATATATATATGTTTATGTTTATATATATATATATATACATATTTATCACTATTTTATTTTATCACAGTGTAGTGTTTAATCAATTTCAAATAAAGAATAAACTTTTATTTTATTTGAATAATAGTTTTTAAATGAAGTAGTTTTCTTATCCTTCAAGCATGCCTTTTAATTACATACATATATGTTTAACCATGCTATCATTTCTTTTAAATTTTAAAAACATGAAATAAAAATAGGCAATTGAATAAGAAATCACATGTATATCATTCCACAAGCCTATTTTTTCAATCATTGAATCATTTTGAATTAGATCAATATAATCTTCTATATGAAATTTCAAATGCATATATCATGTCATTTAGTGGTGTGTGCATCTAGATTCCATCAAGCTTACCATTCAATCTGGCTAAACGATCCTACCTCAATTGTGTTCTTGTCCTTGAACCCATTTCTTGCAATTGCACACACTTGCACTTGCATAGTTCATCAGTAATGTTCAATCATGATAAAGTGTAAGATAGTACATAAGATCACATAGTCAAAAAGAAAGTCAACTTTCTTCAAATCATTTCAAAATATCAAATTTATCACTCAACATATTGAATTTCCTCAATAATTCATTTTATTATATTATAATTTAAATGCAATAAAAATTGGGAGATGACATCCCTCCCCTCTAGGAAGAGACATCGTCTCGATGTCTATTTAATCAAAATTAGAGCATTTATGTCTCTTTCAACATCATATCATATTGTTTCCAAGCCAAAACATTACAACATTCAATCCAAAATGTTCAAACAAAATTAAAAAGAGTCTCTTTCTAAGAAAGCAAATGTGGGAAAGAGCATTTTATTTCTTCCGCATCCTTCCAAGTAGCACTTTCTTCTAAATACTAGTCCCATTGGACCTTAAACTGAGCAATGAATCTACTTTGCAACTTAATGTTGCATCTATCCAAGATTCTAATGGGCTCCAGTAGCACCACTCTTGGGTCATGTACTTGCAAATTTTTCCAATCAAGCACATTAGCTACATCAAGATGATATGGCTTAAGCAAGGAAACACGAAACACATTATGAAGTTGAGCCAAAGGAGGTGGTAGAACAAGTCTATAAGAAACTAGGTTGATCACTTCCAATTCATCAAATGGACATGCATATCTTAGGGCTAACTTGGAAGAATTTCCAAAGGCAATGGAACCTTTATGAGGCTTGAATCTTAAGAAGACTTTATCCCGTGCTGCAAATTTTTTAAGAGCTCTATTCTTGTTGGCATAGCTCTTATGTCGGTCTACTGCCTCCTTTAGTTCGATCTTAATAACTCTCATTTGTTCTTCCATCTCCTTCAGCATTTCAAGTCCTATAATGATCCTATCTTCCAATCTATCCTAACTGATGGGCATACAAAAATTCTACCCATAAAAAGCTTTGAATGGTGCCATACCTAGAGATGTGTGATAGGAGTTATTGTAAGAAAACTCTACCAATGGTAAGCATTCTTCCCACTTATACTGTTGGTCCATGCAGTACATTTGGAGGTCTTTGACTACCTGATTTACCCTCTCTTTCTATCCATTGGTCTAAGGATGGTAAGCCGAGCTGAAATTTAACTTGGTTCCCAATGCGACATTCAGGGTCATCCAAAATCTTGAGGTCATTTAGGTTTCACTATCAGAAATGATAGTCTCTAGCACTCCATCCAAGCGGAAGATCTCCTGGAAAAAATTATTGGCTAGGTTCAACGACCCATCCTTAAGTTTTCTTGGGATGAAGTGCGCCACCTTGGGCAACTTATCGATTGCAACCAAGATAAAATCATGTTGATTCTTGATCAAAGGTAACCCCTGTATGAATTCCATATTGACCATCTGCCATTTATACTCATGTATGTCATGAGGATACAATGACTCACTAACATTCTAAGCATCTGGCTACATACTCCACTACATTCTTCTTGAGTTTAGGCCTAAAGTACAAAGTTTTCAATTCTATGATCATTTTGGAGACTTTGAGGTGTCCTAAATAAGGTGCATTATGAACTTCCTCTAGAACCAACTTCCTCATCTCTCCAGAGTTTAGAATGTACATCCTTCTATGGTATCTAAAGATTCCATCCAGTTCAAACTCATATCCGTTGAACCGATGATTTGATGGATTCTCTACTAGGTCGCTCTTCACTCTTCCATAGTGCTCATCCCCTTGCAAATGTTGGGTCACCTGTTGTCTTAGATTAGACCTTGTCGAGATCATGGCTACCAAATGTCTTCGTCTACTAAGAGCATCAACCACTTTGTTCTCTTTTCCTTTAATATACTCAATTTCAAAGTCATGCTCACTTAGGAATTCCAACCACCTTCTCTATCATGCATTAAGGTTTGGTTGAGTAAAAGTGTATCTCAATCCCAAGTGGTATGTCTTGAGCTCAAATGACTTTCCCAAGAGATAATGTCTCCACATATGTAAGGCATGAACTATTGAAGCCAACTCTAAGTCATGCAACATGTAATTCACCTCGTGTTGTATAAGTTTCCTTGATTCATGCGACGTGTAATTCACCTCATATTGTAGGAGTTGGAATGCTTGTTTATGCTTCTTAGTCCATTTAAACTATGTTCCTTTTCTTTGGAGTGACATGATTGGAGATGCAATCTGGGAGAATCCTCGTACATACTTCCTATAATATCATGTGAGGCCCATGAAGCTACAGAATTCTGACACATTTTGAGGCATTGGCCATTCCACGATCACCTTAATCTTCTCAAGTTCTAAAAAGACTCCCTCAGCTAAAATAGTATGGCCTAGATAGTGCACCATGTCTTGATAAAATGAGCACTTGGATAGCTTTCCAAACAGTTTCTTCTCTCTCGACTACTGTAAAACTACTCTCAAGTGCCTATCATGCTCTTAAATAGACTTTCAGTAAACTAGGATGCCATCTATGAAAATAAAAACAAAGTCATCCAAACAGTCTCTAAACACACTATTCAAGAGATTCATGAAAGTTGTGGGTGCATTGGTCAAACCAAAAGGTACCACAGTGAACTCATAATGTCCATACCGAGTTCAAAAGATAGCCTACAAAATGTCTCCTTTCGTTATTATCAATTGATGGTATCCTGACCTGATATCTATTTTGGAGAACATTATCTCTCCCTTCATCTAGTCAAACAACTCATCAATCCTTGGGAGTGGATATCAATTCTCGATGTTCACCTTGTTCAACATCTGATAGTTTATACACAGATGCAAGGTTCCATCCTTCTTCTTCACAAAGATAAATAGTGCTCCCCAAGGAGACACATTGGGTCTTATGAGCCCTTTGTTCAACAATTCCATTAATGGGACCTTCAACTCATATAGTTTGGTAGTGGTCATCTAATATGGTGCTTTGGATTGTGGCTCATCTCTCGGTACTAGGTCAATAGAGAAGTCAAATTCCCATTTCGGAGGTAACTTCATGAGTTCATTAGGGAATACATCTTGGAACTCCTTGAGAATAGGGTAGTCATCTAGATACGGTTCCTTACTATCAGGGTTATTGATATGCACAACAGGCTTCTAATGAGCCTTTTTGAGTTGTATAGTAGAGATCTGTCTAATCTCTAAGGGCCTTTGCATCCCATAGATCTCAACTGGGTTCCCATAATCATCCAGACAAATTTAACTACTTTATCCTCACATTTCACTATAGACTTATGCTCAATTAAATATTTTATCCCCAAAATTACATTGTATGAGCTTAAGGGTGCCACATATAGGTTGACCTAGGTATAGAAGGTTGGAAGCTCTAACTCACTGCTAAAGAGACAAGTGTCTACCCTTCGCTCTGCTCGGTTTCCATACTGGACTATCCATGAGTTTTTGATATATCCAGGTCTAATAGGTATCTTGGATATTACTCTAGGGTCTATGAAACATTCAATAGCTCTAGTATGAATTAAAATAGAGACAGTTCAGCCGTAGAGCTTACCCATCAATTGTATTAGCAAAGCCTGATACTCTACCTACTTGTTATCCACTATAGCATGGATCTGAAGATGCTAAGACTATTGATAGTTTCCTTCCCTTCACGAATTCGACCGCTATGGAAAATTAGAGACATAATGATTGCCTCCACAAGTATAACACCTATCATGAGGCCCTTTGTGAACTCTTGGCTTGTCCTCTCCAAATTCCTTCTACTTTTGGTCGTTATTGCTTTTGTTGTTGTTTTCTTTCTTGCTCTTTCCACCATTACCACCTTCTCCTTTCTCCTGTGAATCAATTCCCCTCTTGAGATTACGGATCTAGTGTTTCTTGTCTCCTTTTTGAAACTTTTTGTTCCCAAACCATGACTTAGGATTTGAATTATTGTGGTAATTCGATAATTGCTGCAATTTTTTCTCCTGTTTGGTGGCCTTCATGGAGACTAAGTCTCAATATGAACTTTTGGATATGGAAACATTTGTCTCCTTGATATTGGGGCATGTACTTTAGTAGATTGGTGAAATTTTCCTAGTATTAGGTCATAATCATCCTCCCCTAAGTTAGGTTTTGGAATTTTGACACCTTCTTGTCGAAAAAGAGCTATGGTAACAATATCTTCCTAAAATATTGGAGGAAGAGTTCCTAAGAAATTTCAACAAATTAAAGATTCCTTTCGGTCTTTTCATTGTTCCACCAAGTAGCTATTTCTATTGAAAGATGATATGTATCCCACACAGCTTTAGTCTGGTCGGATAGGTTACAAAGTCCAAAATATTTCTCCATCTCAATGATCCATGCCTCAGCTCCTACTATGATGGATTTACCATCAAATTTAGGCGGTGTTACTCTTTTGAGATCCTTTCCTAGTTCTTCCTCAATTCGACCTCAAGGGCCTTCTCTTGGACCACCTTCTCCTTGATTGATTTCTACATTTTTGGGAATTCAGTCCTCGCATACCACTCGAACCTCATGTTTTATGTGGTCCATATGAGCTTCCTACTTGTTCAGAAGTTCTAGAATTTGATCCAACATTTTTTTTGGTCCATTGTCTAACCCACTACCACTCGTTTCTTCTCAGGTGGTCACCATACTGACTCACACCTGACCTACATCACATTTCATGTCTATCGTAACTTAACACTAGGTTCTACGAGTAAGCATTCTTATTCACATAACACTATATACACATGTATATATCACTCATTCATTAAAGACATACACATTTATTCACAGTAAAACATGTTTTTGAGTTGTTCACTTGAACATACCAAAAAAACCATGTTGTCTTATTTATATTAAGTGTGGGTCACATGGGCCCTTATTTATAAAAGCTTCTTCTTTACAAATTAGTCTTTTTTCTTATTCTCAAAGGGAGGAAACTCCTCTGGGTCCTTATTAGAATTTACATCAATTTTCTCATAATAGGAGGGTTGAGCACGTAGGCTCTCCTTTTCCTCCTTAGTTAGTAAGGGTGTGTTTGGTCCACACCCTAGAGGCCAATCACTAATTGTGGAAAGCTTCTTAATCTTAGGAGTTCACATCAACTCCTTAATCTTCTTGCCCCTCTCCAGCTTAAGTCAAGTGAGGGCTTGAGCCAAATTTTCATCATCAGGAATCTCAAGTTGAACCTCAGTTCTGGTGTTCTCTTCAACTACAACTTTCTTGTTCAAGGTCCTAAATTTCTTCCCTCTCTTTCTTCCTGACTTAGACCTTCCCATACTTGCATTCAATCCATGTTTGTTCAATCCTTAGAACAACTCAAATTGGTCAAAGGGTCAACTATCTCCTAGTCATGGCTATTGTGGACTCAAAAGGCCTAGAGTTGAACCCTAAAATTTGATACCAAATATAATAAACCCATTAGATAATTATTACTTAAATATATTAATTGCAAATGACATTATGAATATTAAATTTTAAAAATACATAACTTAAGTAAGAAATGGCATAGACAAGGCAGTGAGTAGTTTGAAAAAATGCCTCGAAGAAATATAGTCTCATGGTGATGGAATGCTATTCCATCACCATGAGACCACATTTCTTTGAGGAATTTCTTCAAATATCTCACCACCTTTTCTATGCTACCACATTTTCCATACATGTGTACCAAAGCATTTTATCAAACTACTCACTTCCTTGCTACTATGGCTAAAAGCTTAAAATTGGTGCTTTGCAACAAACTATGGATGCTTGGAAAAAATCTATCAAAGCATAATAGTAAGCAATATCATAGTTAAAGCAGTGAGGAGTATGAAAAAATTCCTTGAAGAAATGTGGTCTCATGGTGATGGAATGCCATTCCATCACTATGAGACCACATTTCTCTGAGGCATTTTTTCAAACAACTCACTGCTTGAAGAATAGAAACTAACCCATTAGCCAAAATTCCCCTCCAAATTCTTTTCAAGGTCCTCATCCTCAATTTACCAATCCATGGAACCTTCCACATTTTATTTCACTTGTTCATGTCCCCACCCATCCCTCTTCATGTCATGATCTCCCTCCATCTCATAACCAAGACCACACTATACCATCCACCCCATCCCAACATAATACCATAGAGAAGGCAATGAACTATTTGAAAATATGCCTCAAAGAAATGCGGTCTTATGGTGATGGAATGCCATGACACATTTTTTTGTAATGACATTCCATCACCATAAGACCCCATTTCTTTGAGGCATTTTTTCAAACAGTTCATTTCCTTCTCTATGCCACCACAATTACCGTACATGTCTATGAAAGCATTTTATCAAACGGTTCACCACCTTGCTACTATGGGTAAAAGCCTAAAAACATGTGCTTTCGAACAAGATATGGATAGGGAAAATAGTAAGCATGATAGTTAGAAATATATAGTTTAATAAGTACTCAAAAAAATTCATTATCTCATACATTATAAGCCATGACGTGGATCGTTATTGTAGTTTTTGTGATTGAATAATTTTTTGTTTTATTTTCAGATGTTGCAAGCGGATACACCTCCAAATGTTCATAGGGAAACGAAGATTGGTGTTTCATTTGTTATAGACTCCTCGATGGCTCTAACAGGGGAGGTATGAGGAAAATTATTGAATTTCAATTTACATTTGTTGTTATAGATATTAGTTAGTGAAAAATCAAACCATTATTGATTCATAATTTAATTTATATTTGGATGGTTTATACAAGGCTTCAACATGCCTCAACATGGGAATTTGAATATTCCCCTCGTGGAGAGTGATCATCAGATGGTGATAAGTGATTATTTTGTTAAATATATCATTTTTTTAATGTAATTTTTTTATATTAATGTCTTTACTTCTTATTGTAATAGATAAGACCTGGCCAAGAACTAAACCTTAGCAGGAGCATAAGGAGAACTCGTCGACCATAGAATAAATGAGTGACAGACGTATCACCATCTGATTGACCAACAAAGGGAAAGAGTTTATTTTGAGAGCATGGAGAGCAATGACTTTTGATTCCAGAGCCCTTTGTTGTATGCCTATATGGCATTTTTGTACATATTTGTATTGGATATAGTTGACATTGTATACCTATATGGCATTCTCGTAAGCCTATATGGTTATTTTGTACCTATATTTTATACTTATATCGACATATATTGATGTATGCCTACATGGCTATTTGGTTAATACAAATCTTTTTTATCGATGGTGTCCATATTTGCATTATAAATCCATGGTTCAATAGATATGAGTTACGTGTGTTCAAGTGTATACTTTGTGACTTACGTGTATTCCAATGTATACTTTGTGACTTACATGTTTTCATGTGTATATCTTGCATTCATGCATATACTTTGTATTCATTTGTGTATATTATGTATTTGTGTGTATACTTCAAGGCTTGCATATTTTTTAGTACTTGTACTTCCCTTATTCACATGTACATGCTTTACTTATTCATGTGTGTACTTATTAATTGGTTAGTCCTAGCATTAATCATTATTTTCCTTCATGGTTTGTCTTGAATATTAATTGATTGATGCTAAACAACTTTATTAGTCAATGCTAAACAACTTCAATATTTCTAGGAATACTAGTAGAGTTACAAATTCCAAAATTGCACAAATTGGAAAGAAAATATTAACTATAAATAAATGCACTAATTATTAACTTGATAATTGATAAAGAATGAGTATAAAATATATCAAGAGATGAACCTTCTAGAATGAAAACTTCCAACTAGAAAATAGGCAAAGCATTCCCAATACTTTGAAAGTAACAATCCACCAAAAATTGCAATGGGAGAGAAGGCTTATTTAAGATCATTGAGCAATGTATTTCCTAATGCTCCCTTGTTATTACATATCTTAATTCAGTTTAATCCAAAGAGTTCCATGAAATTCTTTATCTAAAAGCAAAAAACATGTTTTCAATTGGTATTCCATGAAAAAGTATTCCAATATATTTAATCTTTTGATTGGAACAACTCAATTAAGTAAAGGATACATAATCTTCAGAACACTTGCGAAACATAATATTCATAGTAGATGATGAGTAGTTAACTTCTTAACACATTATCATACAAACATTTTTCTTGAATAGTCTTTAAATATTTTCACAACATAATCCTCATAACACAGAATGAATTGTTATGTTCTTGATCCATCACCATATAAACACGTCGAAAGATGTATATGTCAACTTTTTGCAATATTATTTCTTGTATAGGAAATAGACTTGGGAGAAAGCAAGTTATAATTTATAATACAAAAAAGAAATGGACTCAATGTTGGAAACTTTATTTATCACACCAAATAATAAATGTATGTGATAGCATCACTATTTCTCTTAGACTCGAATTTTCGAGCATAGCAAATCATTTCAAATGAAAATGACAAAATGCTTCACAACCAAAGTTGTTAATTCAGGAAAAATAAAATGTTTCCAAGTTCCACCATTGTACGCATTTACAATTGGTTGTATATTGTTGTAAGAGAAAGGAGGATAATTAAAAAATATCTTGTGCTTGCTAGACTTGAGGATGATCATATGCTTTTTGTGTGGAAAACTCAAACTTCTCAACCGTCGTGTGTATGTTTCTCTTTTTGATTGTTTTGCATGCCATCATAGGGGATCGAGCTGGTTGAACATAGCTTAGAGTGATTCCACATGTTTGGGTGTGAAAGAGGACCATTCCTAGCGTAAACGTACCTTTCAAGACACGTTGGAGCAGTTTGTTTGGTCACATGAGTTGCAAAATGAAAGTTGCACCACTTTTCAACTTTACTCTACTTGCATTTGAAATGTTTTCCATCAAGTGAAAACTGGACACCACGGAAAAATGATTCTGACATAACAAAAAAAAAAAAGGTTATTGTAGAGGGGCCCAACATGATCCCATAGGATCAGATGGAGAGTTCGTAAGTGTCACAGTTTCTAAGTAATAGTCTGTCAAAGATTGTTGCCCTTTTGCACTTTGTACCCTTAAGGGATCGAGCCAGTTGAACGTAGCTCAAAGTGATTCTGCATGTTTGGGTGTGAAAGAGGACCACGCCTAGCCTAAATGTACCCATTTAGATGCATTAGAACATTTTTTTTTTGTCACACAAGTTGCAAAATGAAAGTTGTACCACTTTACAACTTTCAACTACTTGCATTTGACAACTTTTTCCCCAAGTGAAAATTCACCATGGGAAAACACCTCTAAGATAGCAAAAATTAAGAGAGGTTATTGTAGAGGGGCCCAACGCAATCACATAGGCTTAGACGATAAGTTTATAAGCATCACAATGTCTGAGTAACAACCCGTTGAAAATTGCAGTCATTTTGCACTTTGGACTCTTAAGCGATTCTGTCAGTTGAATGTAGCTCAGATCGATTCAGCGTGTTTGGGTGCAAAAGAGGACCATTCTTAGTGTAGACATACCCAACTGAATAAATTAGAACAGTTTTTTTGGTCACACAAGTTGCAGAATGAAAGTTTCACCACTTTGCAACTTTCAACTACTTGCATTTGACAATTTTTTCCCTAAATGAAAATTTGCCACCACGGGAAAATGCCTCCGAGATAGCAAAAAAAAAGAGAGGTTATTATAGAGGGGCCCAACACAATCCAATAGGCTCAAACGAGAATTTTCTAAGCATCACGGTATCTGAGTAACAACATGTTGAATTTTGCAACCATTTTGCACTTTGGGCTCTTAAGGGATTATGTCAGTTGAATGTAGCTCAAAGTGATTCAACATGTTTTGGTGTGAAAGAGGACCATTCCTAGTGTAAACATACCCACCTAGATGTGTTGGAACAATTTTTTTGGTCACACGAGTTGCAGAACGAAAGTTGCACCAGTTTGCAACTTTCAACTACTCACATTTGACAACTTTTTCCCCAAGTGAAAATTTTCCACCATGGTAAAACGCCTCCAAGATAGTGAAAAAAAAGGAGGTTATTGTAGAGGGGCCCAACGTGATCCCATAGGCTCAGAAAAAAAAAATTCTAAGCATCACAGTATCTGAGTAACATGTTGAAGTTTTCAGCCATTTTGCACTTTGGACTCTTAAGGGATTCTACTAGTTGAATGTAGCTCAGAGTGATTTAGCGTGTTTGGGTGTGAAAGAGGACCATTCCTAGCATAAATTTACCCACCCATATGCATTGGAACAGTTCATTTGGTCAGACGAATTGTAAAAGGAAAGTTGCACCAGTTTGCAACTTTCAACTATTTGCATTTGACAACTTTTTCCTCAAGTGAAAATTTGCCACCACGGAAAAATGCCTCTGAGACAGCAAAAACTAAGATAGTTCATTGTAGAGGGTCCCAACCTAATCCCATAGGCTCAAATGATAATTTTCTAAGCATCACAGTGTTTGAGTAACAACATGTTGAAGATTGCAATCAGTTTGCACTTTGGACTCTTAAGGGATTCTACCGATTGAATGTGGCTCAGAGTGATTCCACATGTTTGGGTACAAAAGAGGACCATGCCTAGTGTAAACCCACCCATCCGAATGCGTTGGAACAGTCTGTTTGGTCACATGAGTTGTAGAACGAAAGTTGGACCACTTTGCAAATTTGCACTGCTTGCATTTGCCACCAAGTGAAAATTGAACACCATGGGAAAACCACTCTAAGATAACAAAAACCAAGAGAGGTTAATTTAGAGGGGACCAACACAATCTTGTAGGCTCAAACAAATATTTTTTAAGTTTCACGGTTTCCAAGTAATAGCCCGTCAAAGATTGCTACCCTTTTGCACTTTAGACCCTTAAGGGATCGAGTTGGTTGAACGTAGTTCAAAGTGATTCCACATGTTTGAGTGTAAAAGAGGATCATGCCTAGCTTAAATGTACCCATCTAGATGCATTAGAATAGTTTTTTTGGTCACACGAGTTTTAGAACAAAAGTTGTACCACTTTGCAACTTTACATTGCTTGCATTTGACACTTTTTCCATCAAGTGAAAACAAGACACCACGGGAAAATAAAAACTAAGAGAGGTTATTGTAGAGGGGACCAATTCAATCCCGTAGGCTCAGATGAAGAGTTCTTAAGTGTCATGGTTTCTAAGTAATAGTTTGTTAAATATTGTTGCCCTTTTGCACTTTGGACTCTTAAGGGATCGATCCAGTTGAACATAGTTCAGAGTGATTCTGTGTGTTTGAGTGCAAAAGAGGACCATGCCTAGTGTAAATGTACCCATTCAAACAGATTGGAACATTCTATTTGGTCACACGAGTTTCAGAACAAAAGTTGCACCACTTTTCAACTTTACATTGCTTGCAATTGACATTTTTTCCATCAAGTCAAGATTGGACACCATGGAAAAATGACTCTGAGATTAAAAAAAATAAAAAATCGAGAGGTTATTGTAGAGGTACCCTACATGATCCCAATGCCTCAGACATAATTCTTTTGGCTAACATGGTATCTGGGTAACAGGTCATCAAAGATTGCTGCCCTTTTGCAATTTAGATTGTTAAGAGATTACATTGCTTGAATTATAAATGTTTGAGGGAAGCAATAAATTTCAATATTTGATTAAATATCATTACAAGTTTTTATTTCAATAGACTGTATGCTATATTGATATTGATATATAATCATTAGGTTGATTTGTTTTAATAAATGAAGTTTTTATAATAAGTTAGTCAATTGGTATAATAGGGAGAGAATAAAAGAAGAAGAAAATGATTAGTAACCATCAATGGTCATTACATTCACTATATTAATAATATGCTACAATTGTCTAATATGCTTCATACACTATTCTGAAACCCAAATTCTTGTACTTGTAGGCACAATGCCTTAGGTACTTCATTCTCACATATCTTTTACAATGTCACTCATACATTCGAGATTCTCTTATAATGTCTACTTCATAGGTGCTCATGATGAGGTTAAATTCAAATGAATAACTTGAGATTCCCTCACTAAGCTTCACACACTCTTTTTAATGGCTTCAAATCAAAATTGAGATTTGTCAAGATAATCAAAATAAGGATGTTGCATTGCTTTTTCGGCTGAGATTCTCTTCGATGGCTCATAAATCAGCACTTTCTGCAAGGAGAGACCAATCAATTTTTAGTATTTTACTTACAAATACGCAAAGTAAAACTAGAAAAAGAAAGAGCATCCAAAATGTAAATGAAATGAAAATAGATGGAAGGTACTTATAGACAATAAATCCACACCATTTGGTTCCAACTCGGGAACAAGGCATAAATCTTGATGCTTCCATTGAGGATAGGCATGCTAATCTCTCAACTTAGTCACTCTTGGTCATACATCATAGGTGCTCATGATAAGGTTAACTTCAAATGAATAACTTGAAATTCCCTCACCAAGCTTCACACACACTTTTATAATGGCTTAAAATAATAATTGATATTTGTCAAGATCATCAAAATAAGGATGTTGCATTGCTTTTTTGGCTGAGATTCTCTTGGATGACTCATAAATCAGCATTTTTTGCAAGGGGACACCAATCAATTTTTAGTAGGTTACTTAGAAATAGGAAAAGTAAAAGAAGATGACAACATTGGTATCATACAAATTAATGTGCATACAAGTATAAATTAATAAGAACCAATGTGCATACTTACAAATTAATCCAACGAACCATCCAAGTCTGCTCTACTCTTTATTGTGTCAAGTATTGCCTCATGGTCAGACTCATGGACCTTCCACAAGGCCTTCTTCAAAGGTCTACCCCCATATTTGGTCAAACAAACATTAGATGCCACAACGAGGTTCGAGTAATGAAGAATCTTATGATGCATGTCAAAGTCCTAAAACAACCAATATTTAACACTCTTATGTGGGTACCTTTTAAGCCACGTTCCAATAACAACAAATGAACCTGTAGGGTATTCGATGTTTTCTCCATATATAACTGGGGCCTCTAATTTATTGTTGGCTTCAATACAATGAAACAAGTAATAGTCCATTCCCTCTTTGTTGTCTTCATCTGCAATGACCGCATAAACATTCCCTACATTGATATGTGCAGCAAATCTCTTGTAGTTAACATTACGAATACACTACAAAGTAAGATAACAATAGGAATTTCAAAAAATAAGCAAGAAGATATATTACCTAGTGGTTGAACTAGATCTGATATGTGGTCAAAGTCGACCGATGAATCCATCTGTGTTAGTTCCAATTTCGTCGGAGGGTGATACATATGAAGTGGGCTAAGATAACTTGTCAACCATTTCTCAACCCACTCCTCTAACTCACAATCATTCTAGGATTGTATTGTACATGAAGAACAAAAACATGCCATCTTCCTTGTATTGATACTCCATGAACCTACATCTGAGCTAAGGAAAGAGTGTAGCTCACTCAATCTTGTTAGTGTACAACAATCCTCATATGGTGCAATGTTAGTATCATCCATCAACCAAAAATATATATGAACTAAAGACGTACCTTCATTACCTGGACCCATCGAAGCATTACACCACTCAATGATTGATTTTGCATCTGTCAACTTTACATTGTCTTTATACTTTAACTCTTCTTGTGCTAATGATCTTTTCAAACATGCTCCAACACCATCATGCTCCCCCTTTCCATGTCGGCCTCAAAAAAATTTCACATATGTTGAACACCTGTAATGAAATGCATCCTACTCAACCAGTAGAACATGTGTGAGTTCTTGAACTATGTTTCATAGTTATCTGACCATATTATATGCCGACTGTATGCTATGCCCCTCTAAGCCAAATCACTATAGAACATCTAGAAGCAACCTTGCATGAACTCTTGAGAATGTGTGCAGTCATCACTAATATAAAAGTGATACTTCCTCAATACCTTATTTTGGTATGTTGTACTATTAGTTGCATGAATGAATGCTATGTGCACAAATATCAAAACTTGTGTGGAGTTGAAATATTGTGATTGCACCTCACATTGTGGCTGTAGAGTGTAGTTCTCTGTAAAGTCAACCACTGATACTATGTTGCCAATTGGAAATGTGTCCTTGCATAGCTTGAATTGTGTGTCCAACCATCAAGCTCTATGGGTATGCCTTGCATACTCATACACTATTTTTTCATGAAACAAGGACATAAACTGATACACTAGAATCTTTTGAATAACCAAATCACACCTTTTTGCTTGATTACCATCTTTTGTAACCTATGCCATTGTTTTATACTTCCCAAACTCTACTAGTTTTTGTCCCATCTCATATGTGCTTTCCATACTTTGACATACTGGCATACGCTACAAGCCACCGCAACACTTGCATGAACCATCCAAGCATGTTGTCCTGTAGAATATTTGGCCATCCTCTATTTCACATAATTTTTTTTTATAAAAACTCTCTTGAAGATCTTGGTGGGGCTTCTATTCCACAATCCTGCAAAACATCGTTAGTATGCAAATCTAAACATATAGAACGATAAACATCATAATGGTTAGAGAATTCAATATGTAGTCTACAAAAAGTAGTGCATGTGTGATTTATCTTGACATAAAAAGGTTTAAGAATTTCAAAATATCTTTGAAAAATACTAATTTGAGGATAATCCTATTGAAATTTATAAAAAAATTGGGTTTGAATTGTATCCAAAAAATGCTTTGTATGTGGCTCACGGTTTCGACTACCGATTCTCCTTCTTACCACATCTCTTTGATTCAGAGATGGACTTGTGTTATTCTTCCAATACTCTTCAATTAGTGTTCTCAATGCTTCAACAACTTTTTTATCTTTTTGTGGCAGTCTCCCCGAGAATGCCCATAATTCATTTGAATCAGTGCCCTCAATTCTTTGTCGCCTTTGAACGGCTCTTGATAAAGTTTTTCTACTAATTCTCATTTGTCCACTCATCTTTCTAATGAAACAATATTTATTTTCTTGACTACTTACCAAATTTAATGTAATGACACATCAGGTGACATTACTATCCTTTAAGCATGAGGTCTTACCCACACTCTCATAAGCATCCATTAGATTCTTCACAATAGTGTTTTCACTTGAAGCATTCGATGTTCTCAACCCAAGAGTCTTCATGATGTTTCTATACTTTATACCCCGCATCATTTAAAAAAATTTGACATCTTGCGGTCTCATTTAAACTTTCAAAGAAGAATTTCCAAATCTTATCAGCATATCTTCTATAAGTGTGTGCTGGAATCTTACCTTCCATGTGCTACAAAATATCCTCATCAATATTAATCAAATACTTTGGATTTCTATGCAAAATTATAGGTGGTGTTCTCCTAGGTACATACATCTCAACATTAGGAATTTCATCAATATTTAATTGAGGTGGACTAGATTGTGTACCTTCAATCGAGGGTGGAGTAGAAGACATACCTTGAGGTTCACATGGGGATGATGGCGTACCTACTTCATCAAATCTGAGTTATGATGTACTCTCAACTTGAGATGCGGTGGATGGTGTCCAACCATATTCACTTGTGGTAGATGGTGTCCCTCCATATTCACTTGCGGTAGAGGGTGTCTCTCGATATTTTCTTGTGCTTAATGGTGTTCCTTCGTATTCACTTGCGGTAGAGAGTGTGCCTCCAACTATAGTATCTAAATTTTTCTTACCACAATGCTTACACATTCGTTCCCTTTGCGCTTCCAATTCCTGTCCTCTTTTTGATGGTTGAAGTTCCTCTTTAATTGGCTTTCTTTCATCAATTGTATCCAATTTCTTCTTTTCATGATATGCCCTCAACCGTTCTCTCTCTTTTGATTTTTTGTTTCATACTCTTTGTTTGTTAGTTTATTCCTTATTCGTTTCCTTGGAATGGTGGACAATTTTACCTGTTTCATGGTAAGAGACAAATATTAGCTCCTAAAAAATTAATCCATATAAATAAATGAAATATATTTCATTCAAGGCTTCATACAAAATACTTACAATCATTATGTAGAAGAGTATTTCTAGCATAGACAAAGGTCACATGAATTTATTTGATGGAATTCCTTAAAGAAATGTCATAATGTGGCATGCCATGATTTCAATATAGGCTCAAAATGGAAGCATGGACAAGGCATGTGAATTAAAATGCCTTGTCAAACAATTCAAATACCTTGGCAAGCTAGTGGTGCATTGGCAAGCTAGTGAGCTCATTAGCCTTCCAATGTGGTAGGGTTGACAAGGTAGGGGCAGCGTATGCCTCATAGAAATGGGGTTTCTTGGGTATCATTCCAAGGTTTTGATATGAGTGAATTGGAGCTTGAAGATTCTTTGAAGAAAAAGTTGCAAAAGTTGTCATCTTCATGGAAACTCACCTACAGACCAGAATTCAAACTTTCAAACTTGAAGATTGGATAAGATGAAAGATATAGAAGATCACTAGATGCTATAAAAATATTAGTCAAACCCTAGTAATGGGACTAAATTTCCCTACTCGGTGTATGGGTCCTAGTATACCCTTTCAATCAATTTTCTGCATATCCTGATCAGTCACCAACAGATTCCAGATTCTGTCCAAAAATACTGTAGAAGGACTAAATCACCCAGTTTAGTGTATCAGTTCTAGTACACTTCAAAAGGTATATTTTTATAGTTTCGGACCTTGCTTTCACCCCATCATTCTTCTAGGTACTTTTATGTTCCATTTCTATTGTCAATATGATTTCATGCTTTCAAGTTTATAGGGTTTTGTGCATACATGTTTGCATTTATCCTTTGAGGCTTCATTTAATGGTGAACCCCTATCCAATAACATAAATAAATACCCTAGTCCTTCCCTCAATCGATTCACTTGGTTTAGGGATCTAGGTTCCTAATGATCAAAGTGTGACATAGGTCCAAGTTCCATCTCCCCAAAAGGTTGGACACCTATTTCCTTTGGTTCATTTTGGTGAACCCAACCTTTGGACCCTTAAATTTTTGATTTGGAGAACATTGTATTCCTATATCTAGTTTGCATTAACTTTGTATTAGACTTGCTTAAGTTAATTTGTATTTAGGGCTTCTAAACATTGCATTAGTGAAAAATTCAAATAGGTTGCATTTTTTCATTTTGAATCATTCAATTTTATTGGAAATCTGTAATAGTAAACAGTCATTGAGCATACAACCTAGACACCCTAAAATCAACTCATAATTTGTTGAATCTAGTTTGAAAACCCTAATCTAGGACTCATTTGTGCCCACCTGGGTGATTTAGTCCCTATACGAGTCTTTTTCCCAGATTTTTGGGTATTATATATTGTCTATTTATCTAAACCTATCAAAAACCCTAGTTGGACTCATTCGCCCACCTGGGTGATTTAGTCCTAAATCAATTCTAAATCTACATTTTACAGCATCAAAAACTTCATTTTTGTGCTTCTATTTGCTATTATTAGATCTTTGTTTCAGTTTGTTGAGTTTTTGTTTCATTCTTTTCATTAGATCTAGCTTAATTTGGTTCATTTATTGCATTACCTAATTTCAAATTTTCATGTACAAAATTTCATTTTCAAATTGTGGCATACTGTAATCAACAAATTACCTTGTTTAGAATCTGAAAATTGCATTTACACATTTCATTCTAGGTCATTTAATTGTATTTTAAGCCTCTTTCCATTTTGGGTTTGCACACTAAGTTTCTAAAACATGTATGAGCTTTACAACTTGGTGTGTTATTAGCAATACTATTGTTAGACATAGTTTGAGACTCATTTCATCCCGTGATATACCATTTGTCATGGATATTGGGTTTTCTAGCTCTCTTCCTAATAGTGTTGATAATCAATCACTTATGGATCATAGTATCCCTAATTCATTTCCCATGACTTCACTTCCTACAAGGTGTAGAAGTTCCCCAATTTGAGAAATATGGTGGGAAAGGAGATTTTGTTAGCCATGTTTCTGCTTTTACAGCCCGATGCAGTGATTTCATCTTTGAAGATAAACTCTTGGCTAAACTATTCCCTATATCCTTGAAAGATGCCACTTTAGAATGGTTTTCCTCAATACCAAAATAACTCAATTTGTTCATTCAATGAAATTTTTGAGGCATTTATTAACCATTTATAGGTGCACATGATCCCTAAGATGACCTTAGCTAATTTGATTAGATGTAATCAAAAGGGTGATGAAAAGGTTACTGACTTCATTTAATGCTACCAATTGCTTTATTCACAAGTCACCATATAAATTCTCGATCCTCACCTTCAACTAATATTCATTGAGAACTTACAAACTAAGATGAAAGATAAGCTTGGAATGATGATGTTTCCTTCCTTCATACACTTGTATTGTACTGCTCAAGTCATGATTATCAAAACTTGGTTAGTAGTGGATTGAAACAAAACCCACCTCTAGCCATCCTAAAAAGTCAAAATCCACAAATCAAAACAATTACCAACCTTTTAGGAAACAAAATAAAGGATTTCCTCAACTAAATCCCCCTCAACCAACCCAACATGTTGATACCCACGTGGCTACCATAAAGAAGACAAACCCTTTTACATTTTGGGATATGAATAGACAATTTACTCCCTTACCCAATACCCTCCATAACACCATGTTACAACTTCTAGAAAAGAACTTGATTTCCTTACCTCTCGTTAGAACTCCTAATCCTACTAAGCCATTAGCTCCAAACTTTAGATCAAATTCCTATTGTCATTTTTATCGTCAAAATGGACATGATACAGAATATTGTAAGCATCTTAAACACATGGTGCAAGACCTCATTGATTCCAACCATATTCAAATTGGAGCTGTCAATGATCGAGGTAATAATTTTGTTGCCCCTCCCAATGAAAACCTACAAATATTTACCAACCCCATGTCAAATCATAATATTTGATTTGTCAAAGCTAGGGAAACTAAGAATGATGTGATGAATATTGACACGAATGATGACAACATGGACACTAATGAACAAATTCCTATGTATAATATGGTTAGATTGATCAAAATTCACCCTCATGACGGCCAAACTAAAATAACTCTTAACATTGCTTTCTCATCAAAATATATAATCAGAAGGGCGCCTAATGGTCCTCTTTACATAGTCAGTCGAATCAATGACAAGCCCACTAATGGGATATTAATTGATCTCGTTTGTGGAGAGAATGTGATCACTGAAGAATTTTTATGTGTGCATGAACTCTATCAAGATATATATGATAAACCAAAACCATGGATAAAAACACACAATGGTTTTGCTTTCCCTATGATAGGTTCGATCACCCTTCCTTTAAAATTTGGACCAAAACAATTAGATGTCTCATTCTCCATCATCTAAGTGTCATATCAATTCTATGTGAAGCTTGTTTATTCATGGCTATGCTCCATGGAAGCCATCCCGTCGATTGTGCATAAATGTTTAAAGTTTCCCTTTGACAATGAGATATTTACTATGCACCATAATGGCTTTAATCATGTGTCTTCCTGTGGGAATTTTTGATTGGATTTCTTTTGGCCTAAACCTATTGAACCTATTAAACCTCATGAAGATTTCATTTTCAAATCCTATAAAAAATTTAAGGAAAAACGCATAACCAAATTATCGCTTTGAAACATGCCTCAACCGATGATTGAGCCTCCTATCCTTGATGAATCCATGATTGAACCAAAAGCCCTTCCAAGTAACCAAGACCAACCCAAGATAGATCCTTTTCCTATCTCCTACAAACAACCTAGAGACAACCAAAACAATCTTGTTGTGCCTCCTAAGATAAAACAAGTTTACAAAGCTAAAGAGAAAGTGGTTGAATGAGATCCCATGGTTCCTTTCGTTCCTCCTATAAGGGAGAAAAGAAAACCTATTGTTGATAAACCCGCTCCTATACAAACACAACTTGAAAATCATACCAAAAGAAATAGAAATGCTAGAGAGCATAGGCATGGACGTCATGCTATTACTTGAAGGTTAAACAAAGAGAATAACAAATAAAATCAACATCCAAACTTAAGTGAAGCAATACACGATGAGTCTCCCTCTTCGCCACAACAAAAATATTCTATTTCACAACCACAACACAGGTTAGCACCTTCTTTGGACATTATCATTTGACCTCTCATTGTGATTAACTTGGATGATGATGATAAGATTGATAAAATTGATAATGAATTGAATTTATTGTCTTCTTCTTCCGTGAACTTAGATAATAACAACCATGATGATCCTCCTACAAAGAGTGACTCACCACGTGTTGAACTTGGTGATGCTCCTAGTACCGCACTTGTTGTTTTCCCTTTGCTAGCTATCCGCCTTCCACATACAATGGAAAATATTGGGATGGGAATGATCTGCTATAGGTTGAATCACATGTGCTTTACTAGTCTTGTCCTTGTTTTGTTTTTCATGTTATGTGTGATTGCATGTGCATAATGTAATCTCTTGTACTATTATGTTTGATGTATCTCTCTTTGTCACATTCCTCTATTTGTACCTACATTCTTCTATATGTCCTAAACCTTTATGTTTTCTTTGTCTTGTGTTTTTGCTTTTGGGGATGATGCAAGGCATCAATACATTTAGGTATCTTCCATGTTGACCCAAAATATTTTCTTTGTTTTCACTCTCTATGTGTCATTATTCTTGTTCCATGAGTATTTGGGGAATGATGACATTTTCAAGCTCTCTAAACAATATTGTAGGAAATACATGTATGCTAACCTCAAATCCGTAGATCCCTTATGTGTTATTTTGGGATTTCATTGTGAGGTAAATCCCTTTTCATGATGTAGCTTACTAGAAACATATTGTGACATAGGGATTTCCAAATAAGCTTTCATGTCCTTTTAACATTTATCAGTTGCTACTTTAAAGTAATTGCTCACAACATGGTGTCTAGCAATTTCTTTAAAGTGGGGGCATACATTGGCATTATTCTTTTACATTTCAATTACAACTCATATTTCATTATCTGATCTTATTACTTCGTGTGATGCATCTTTCTCTTTGTGGTGACATTGGGTGAGATTTCCTTCAAGAGTGTGATCTCTTTTAGCATATTATATTCCTCTTAGTGGAAGTGTCTATTAGAGTGCATTCCCTAAGTTGTGAATCTTTTATTCTTCAATTGGTCCTCTCTTGGAGACATTAAGAACGATGTTCCCTAAGTGGAGACCTTACATTAACTAAGAAAAATCCCTTTGAATGTACCTTACACTATTTCACATTTACAATAACCGTTATATGGCCACCTTGCATAACACACTTTGCTTTCCTATGGAGCTATCATGTTTGCTCATGGGTGTTAGCATACAAAATTTTGTTTGCCTTATGAATCCTATTATTTGTGTTGTGTGGTGCCTTATCAAAGTTATTAGGAGCTACAGTTTTGGTATGGTTTTTACATATGGGAGTCAACCTTAGGCATGACTTTCCCATAGCCACTTGCTTGTGTGTGTGAGAACATACTGACCACGTGTGTATGTGTCTCTGAGGGCTCACCTAGTGGATACTGGATTCCACTAGCCCTTGTGAGCATACATTTTTTTTGTATAGTGGACATGGTGAACCCACAAAAGTGGTTTACAATTCCAGTGAGGAAGGAAAAGTTGCAAAGAATGACCCCATGCAAAAAAAATTGGTTTTTGAGGGTTCGAATGAACCCAAAGGGGGATCGATAGAACCCCTCTTTGAGTGAACCCATTTAATGATGGGGCCCACCATTCCCAAAAAAAATCCAAAAGCAAAGGCTTATGGAAATGGGGTTCGCTTGAACCCTGGTTCGAGCAAACCCCCCTTTTTCCCCCTTCTCCCCCTCGGGCACCAAAAAAGTCCAAAATTTTGCACTTCAAAGCTCGAGTTGAGGATGAAAATAGAGGAGACTTCACAGACCCAACTGAATGATGGTAGTCCTTGGAACGAGATATAAAATGAATATAAATTTAATATGTATTGGTGTTACTATGTTTTTTTTTTTAGTTTTATTAAACATAGGTTTTTCACTAAAAATCAAGCTCTCTATTCTGCACATGTGGAAAAATAGCATATTATTAAAAAAAATTAAAAAATATGAGTGCACCAGATATTTTTTTTTAATGAGAGGCTTATAACCTATATATATTAATATATATAATAAAGATAACAAAATAAGTATGATTGCCATCTGAAAATTGGCAATACAATGTTTGTAAACTAATAATGTTGTCTTCATCATCTACATACTGAATCCTTCCCATCAACAACTTATAAAATCTTTACAAAACAACCATCTTTTCATCATATACTAATCAACTAACTAATCTCCTGACATATACTATAATATCATGTATGAAAAACCCCAAATACCCTGAATTAGCAAACCAACTATGAAGTCCTTGATCCAACAAAAAAAAATTGAATTTGATACATACAAAAATAGTTTCGCGTTATACGGTTCGCCTATGCCTAAATTGTAATTGGTTTGAATTCAAAACTTGATTAAGGAAAAAATATTCAATCAAACACTATGAAACCAATTAGAAGCACTAGATATCATAGTTACAAATCTAAATTTGAAAAAATTAGAATTTTATCCTTCATGGAAAAAAAGTCGTGTTATACGGTGAGCGTCACTCCTTAAAAATGTTGTTTACTTAAAAAAACTAGCTTTTGAAGGATATGGAAAAAGAAGTGCAATCTGATTCCAAAAATTTTGAAAAAAATATATTTAGAATCTATAGACAAAATTTCACAAATCCCTAGTTTGCTTCATCTTCAAATTCCTCATGGCTTAGCCGCTATAGGTGCTCAAAAGTGAAGATTTAGTTAGAAATAATTATTTCAGTGTCTAGTTTGGCCAAAAGTTGTAAACCAGTATTGTGGGATCACCCGACATCGTGTTCCCCTTGTAAAGATTTTTTAGATAAACAGCTTAGACCTAGTCCACATCATGTTGGATAGACTATCGATGCTTGATCCAACTCTCTTTTTCCTTTTCTTTCTTCTTTATGTCTTTGATAGTGTATGCTTGTACCTTGTTGTTGCTTCATTCATCATTCACATTTTTGTTCCTTTGTGACTATGTTGGTCTACCATAGGATCCTGATCCTTGGGGCTTGTGCAACCCTCTTCATCATTTCCATCCTATCTCACTAGCATTGGTACACTTGGACCCTTCTTGATGTGAATTTGTCTACTTTAGTGTGAGTTTGATGCAAGGTCATCCTCTCACTGAAGTGGGGGCTAAATGTAGTGTAGAAAAATGTATCCCTTTACAATTTCACACTTTTTTGGACCCTCCCTATTAAAACATGGCATATTTATGCCCTAATTGGTCCTATTTTTCATCTAGACAAGTCTAATTAAATACATTTTTCTAAGGATAATCCTGACATTTAACGAATAATAAATCATAATTTAATGTTTTTGGCTATGTATTCCAAATCTAGGGATCTAGGAATCATACACCCCTTTGGGCATATGGGTCCCACCTAGGTCTCACGTCCTGACTTTAAATGTTGCATTGAACTTAACACTTCTCAAAATGTGTGTCCTAGGTTTGAGCCACTGGGACTCATACGCCCAACCTAGCGTATGATTCCCGCTTTAACCTAGGACCTATTTTAAATCAATTTCTTGTTGGGATTATATTATCCTCAGATTCAACTTTCAAATGTCGGCCTATAGTGTGGTAATTTTTGGAAATTAGGCATAAACCAGTTTAAATACAAGGTTATTTCACATATAATTTCATCTAAGAAATTTTAAGGAGAACAAGCTAGCAAGTTTTCAAGCATCCTAAGATTGCACAAGAGTTGACAAGAGCATTCAAGAGAAAATCATCAAGTATTTGGAGCTATATTCAAGATTCAAGCATCATGTCAAAGTCTTCATGCATCATGTGTGTTTGTGAGCTAACATTTGTGATGTAGGTTTCATGATTCAAACAAGCATTTGAGACAAAGCTTCAAGAATTCAATCAAGAGTCATGATCCACATCCATTGAAGCTTTTTCACACAAGTTTGCAACCTTCATTCTAAGGGTTTGATGTAGGTGAATTGGAGCTTGAAGATCCTTTGAAGATAAAGTTGCAAAAGTTATCAAAGTTGTTAATAAGTTGTCATCTTCACGAAAAACTCTCATACGAACCAAAATTCAAACTTTCAGACTTGAATATTGGATAAGACGAAAGCTACAAAATATCACTAGAGGCTACAAAAATATCAATCAAACCCTATTAATGGGACTAAATCTCCCTATGGGGCATATGCATCCAAATATACCATTTTTACAAACTATTTGCAAATCCTGATCAATCACCAACAGATTCTATATTTTATCCAAAAACCCTGTAGTAGGACTAAATCACCCAATCTGGCTTATTATTCCTAATGCACTTCATAAGATAGATTTTTAGAGTTTCAGACCTTGCTTTGACCCCATAATTCTTCCAAGTGCTTTATGTTCCATTTTTGTTTGTCAATTTAATTTCATGCTTTCAATATTCTAGGTTTTTATGCATATATATTTTCATTTCTCCTTTGAATTTTTATTTAATGGTGAACCCACGTCCAATCACACAAAGGAACCCCCTATTCCTTCCCTCAATCAGGTCACTCGGTTGAGAAATCTAGGTTCCTAATGAACCAAACTACAAAATAGGTCCAAGTTCCATCTCCCCAAAAGGTTAGACACCTATTTCCTTTGGTTCAAGACCATCAAATGAAATTCATACAACTTAAATGGCATATATGTCATTGTTCCCTTCATGAAATATCCATTTAAATATCATACACTAATCAATGTTAGTCAACCATGATGCATGAACAAGCACACTAGGCACACTATAGGATTTTGATGCAACCTTACAATAAAACTCATACAACCCAATGATATGTATGTCATTAGATCCTTTATACAAAATCCATATGATCATCATGCACAAGAGTCAATGTTACTAAAACATAATGCATGAATGAACACATTACAAACAAAATCCAAACATATCAATGACACATGTGTCATTGTACCATTCACATAAATGTCTTACAATCATAAAAGAAGAAATTAGGCCTAAACATTCACACTAAGCTACACACTATAAGATTTTGATTTAACAATCATTATACAAGAATAAACACACTATAAAAAAACCCAAACAATTAAATAATATATATCATTAGAACCAATTCACATAAAAGTCATAAAATGATCATGCACAAGATGAAATTATGTGTAAACATGCATGGTATGCACACCATGGGAATTTGTTGCAACCTCCAAAATAAACCCACATACTTCAATGAAATATATGTAGTAGAATATTCAATCAAATCTCATACAACTCAAATACATATATACTATTAGAACCTTCAATCAAATTTCATACAATTGCATGAAAAGGTTCATTGGGAACTTCATGAAAATCATACAATCAACATTCACAAGTCAATGCTACTTAATTAAACAATTTGTGAATTAGCACACTAAACACATCATAGTATTTTGGTGCAACCTTAAAAAAATTATACAAATCAATGAAATATTTCACTACTCTTCATGAAATACCCTTACAACCATCATAAACAAGAGGCAATGATGAATGAATAAGCACGCTATTTACAAAAAAGGAGTTTGATGCAAATTTCAAACAAAAACCGTACAATTCAATGACATAAATCTCACTAGGATCTTAAAAAAAACTCATACAAACAAATGACATATGTGTCATTAACCCTTCATAAAATATCCATACAATCATCATGCACAAGAGTTAGTATCAATCAACCATGGTTCATAAATAGGCACTCTAGTCACCATAAGATTATGATTCAAACATTTAAGAAATCTTGGCATACAACTTAATGATATATGTGTCATTAGATCCATTAAATAAAACACATACAACCCAACAAATAATATGTTATTAAACCTTTTATTCACAAGATATATTCATCATGCATAGGAGTTAAATTCATTCAACCATGATGCATAAACATGAACATAATAGGAACACCATGGTATTTTGATTCAAGTTTTAATCAAAACCCATATAGATAAATAATATATGAATTCATATGTAATCATCATGCACGACAATCAATAGGAACTATCCACACCATAGGAGTTTGATGTAAACTTCCAATAAATTATATACAACTCAATAAGTTGTACCCTATGAGAACTTTCAAATAAAACCAATAAAAATTGGCATATATATGATGCATAGGAAAATAGTCTTTTGCAATTTGTGGAAAAACAAGAGCAATGGGAGAGGATGGTTTCAACTATTCTCAACACCCAAAACTGACCTATTGCTATTTTGGATGATGCAACTCTTCATTTCTTCCTTCTCAAGCTTCACCAACATTTAAAATCCTCTATAGGGTCTTATCAAACCCTAGCTCCACTGTGGTAACTAAACAAAAGACAAAAATCACTAAACCCTTAAGGATTTATAAGATTTATCAATCCCTCTTGCACTTCGACCTACATAACTTTCACCTACAACACTTTCAAGATATCTCCTTTGGTAGACCCTGGGCAGAAATTAAATGAAGGTTTCTTCCAAGTTTTAGATTTTTCCCACAATTAGAACAAAAGTTATGGGAAAATCTTTATCACTGGGAACCCTAGTTTTAAAACATAGCAATGAGCACCATTTCTATCATAACGTGAGAAAAACTCAATGAAATCACTACAAACAAATTATATTTGAACCTTAAGACATGTCGTCATCATCCCACAGAAACACAAACCTGCAACTTGACTATACAAGGCCATACCAATCTGTTCTTTGTTGTTTTTTCAAGAAAACTATCACAAACTTGTCAAAAAAAGGGCTTATCATGAAAATATTACTCCTCCACTTCTTGGAGTGTATATTTTTATTGACTCAACAACCAAGAACTACAAAATAGTTACCAACTCAAGCATAAGTCCTTTTTTTCAAAACCCTAATGTCTATGTCATTAACTTGACAATTATGCTCTCTTTTTGAAACTTTTCAAACATGAACTATAAAAAAAACAACAAAAAGGACCTTACATGATTCCCATGGTCATTTAAGACCTTATTAGACTCAGGAATGCCAAAAAAATATTTGATAACAATCCCCAACCCTATAGCAAGCCAAAATGCATCTAGAAATTCAAATTTGTCTTTTTAGTGGTAAACCACAAATTTGAATTATAGGCCTATCAAAGCTATCTGAACCATTTGAAATGATCCTAATGGATCCCTCAATACCCCTACTAACACAAACAAAACTCCTAAAACCCTAATAAAGAATAAAAAACATATTCAGAGTGACTCTCTTGCATAAATATCTCATTAGACCCTTCACACAAAAGCTCTAATTCAACATGCACATGAATCAATGTCACTCAACCATGATTCATGAACAAGCTCATTAGCCACACCATAATATTTTGATGCAAACTTTAAAAATCCATAAAACTTAATAATATATGTCTTAGATATATCAAACAAAACCCATGCAACCTAATGAAATATGCCACTAATTCCTTCAGACAAAAGCGATATTCACCATGTGTACAAGTCAAATTCACTCAACCATGATGTATTTAAACATGAACACAATAGGTACCATGGGAGTTTGATGAGACTTTTTTTAAAAAACCATACAAATAAGTAACATATAAATTCATCCATACATCATGAATAAAATTCAATGTCAGTCAATCCTAATGCATGAAAAGGAACTAGCCACATCATCAAAGTTTGATCAAAAATTAAAATGAAACCCAAATAATTCAATAAAATACGTCATTAGAACCTTTTAAAATAACCTTAGAATTCAATGAAATATATCTCATTATCTCATTTACATAAAAGTTAGAAACTCATCATGAAAAAGAGAATGTCATTAAACCATGATGCACAGACAAGCTTACTAGTGACACCATAGGAGTTTGATGCAATCTTCAAACAAAACCTGCACAATTGAATTCAATATATGCTAGTATAACTTTCAAAAAAACTCTACAACTCATTAACATACTCCATCAAACCCCTTTCCATAAAACACTCTAACATCATCATGCATGAGACTCATTATCATTAAACCATGATGTATGAACTAACACATTAAATGTACAACATAGAATTTTGATGCAACCCTAAAAAAACCTATACAAGTCAATTAAATTAAATTAATTAAAATCTTCAAACAAAATCCATAAAATTAAATGACATGTCATTAAAGAGTGTTCATGTAAAAGTGATATAATCATCATGATAAAAATTAATCACTCAACAATTGTGCACAGACAAACACTCTATGCACACCATAAGTGTTTGATGCAACAATCAAATAAACCTAACACGACTAAATGGCATATACACCATTTGACCCTTCACAAAAAAAATTATATAATCATCATGCACAACAGTGAGTGTCACTAACCATATTGCATGAATAAGCACACCATAGGAGTTTGATGTACACTATTCATGATGCACACCACACAAAATCAATGAAACTAGCAGGATTCATTCCATTAGAATTATCACATATAGAGTAAATGCTACATAACCATGATGCATAAACAAGCACACCATATAATTTTGATAAAAATTTCACACAAAACTCATATGACTCAAGGGCATATATTCCAATAGTTCTTTCAAACCAAATCCATCATGTGGGATAATCAATATCACTCAACAATGATGTAGAAGCAAACATTCTAAGAACATCATACAATTTGATGCAAGCTTAAAAAAACCAATATAATGGCATTTATATCATTAGTACCTTCAAATAAAACCCATCATACAATTGAATGATATATGTAACTAGACCCTGCATGCAAATGTCATAACATCAATGTCACTAAACCTTGATGCATAAACAAATTTGTTTTAATAAAAATCCATGCAAAATCATTTGTAACCTTCCATCAAAAATACATATAACTTAATGACATATATGTCATTAGGGCTTACACTCAAAGGTTCATAGAATAATTGTGCATGAATAAGCACACTAGGCACACCATATGATTTTGATGAACACTAGTCACAATGCATACTCAACACAAAAGAAAAAATAATTATAGTATGTTATGCCATATATGTCATTCAACCCTAGAGCACACCATGTATGCCATATTCCATTAAAACCATGGGGTGATCCCACAATATGGGTTTACAATTTTTGGCCAAACTGGACACTAAACTAATTTTTTCTAACTAAATATTCACTTTCAGACACCTATAGTGTCTAAACTATGAGGAATTTGAAGATGATGCAAACCAGTGATTTGTGACATATTGTTTGTAGATTCTAAATGTATTTTTTTCAAAAAATTTGGAAATAGATTGCACTTCTTTCGGCATCTCCTTCAAAAACTAATTTTTTTTAGTAAACACCATTTTTAGGGAGTGACGCTCACTGTATAACACATAACTTTTTCAGTGAAGGATAAAATTCTAATATTTTTGAATTTATATGTGTAACTATGATATCTAGTGCTTCCAATTGGTTTCATAGTATTTTATTGAATATTTTTTCCTTAATCAAGTTTCGAAGTCAAACTAATTACAATTCATACATAGGCGGACCGTATAACGCATAATGTTTTGTGTATGTACATCGAAATTCAATTTTTTGTTTTTTGGATCAAGTACTTCAATATCTGGTGCACTAATATTTTTCTTTTCTTTTTATAATCTTCTATTTTTCCACATGTGTAGAATAGAGAGCTTGATTTTCGGTGAAAAACCTACATTCACAAGAAATAAAAAATAAATATAATAATTAAATTAAATTTATTTAAAATTATACTTTTTGGGAAGCTTATAATAAGGACTACATACTTACAAAAATTAAATTTTAAATGAATTATTTTGATCCCCCAAAAGGTAAATCAAACTTAGTGGTTTTTTATCAGCATTTTGATAGGTGCACAAAGGAGAAGTTTCATTATAGGTATGGTTTAAAACTAGCAGGGTTCTATCCAAGGGGGTTTGATTTAAGGTGGTTTGATCAAATCCTCTTCAATTAGAATCCTTCAAATGAAACTTTTTAAGGCTTAAATCATTATATTTTCTTAAAATATGTGATTTCAACCAAAATCAAAATCTCCCATAAATTGTAAACGAGCATTGTGGGATCACCCCCATCCATGTAATGCTCCGCCATGCAACCCTAGGGGAAGTTGCAATTAACAACACAACGCAATAATTTTTTTTTTAAATAAGAACAAAAGCATGAAAGTTCATTGCACGTTGCCAACAACCCCTAAGGTTACGAGACTGGGTTTACTTAAACCCAAACAAGAAACATGAATTAAAACCAAAACATTTAATTTTATAACTAATTAATTTCACAATCATTCCATACATGATAAAATTACATCAAAGGCATAAGAGATACCGCATGTTTCCCATAATATAATTTACAATAAGATTACAACACTCATTCCCCGAATGAGGTAAGTCCCATAAACAAGGTTACAAATTACATCTTCCACCTTGATACAAAGAGGGGTAATAAATTACAATAATAACAGAAAAGAATAAAGCATGAAAGAACAGGATCCCACAGGCTCTCCAACTGGAAATCTTGTCCACACGAACAAGAAGACGACCCAACGGATTAAGGTGCACGTTCCACCCAACCATGTGATACCTAAAGGCTCACCCCCCGTGCTAGGAGATAGTAACAAGGAATTCTAGACAAGACCATCCACCCCTAGACACAGGCTAACTCACACTGACACAACCAAACACATGAACCAAACATCCATAAGGATAACACAAGTACAACTCCAACATCACTAACATAGGTCACATTGCTTCCAGAAATAAAATAGAACAAGTATGATAAGAAGACCATACACATAAAACCAAATACCAACTGTTGTTGTAGAAAGAGTGTCATCACACGGCTCGTCATGGGATCTCCTCTGGGAATCTTCCTAGGCTCTAGCCCCCACCATGGGTTATCTCGGTGGCCTCTACCAAATCTCGGCACCCATACTCACTCATGTGGAATCAAATACCTCTCGTAAGGACAAGATAGATGATCTTACCATTCCAGGCCTTCCCGTCTCATCCCAAGTCTATACAAGCCCTTGCGTCCATGAGCGAGGCTCAATTATCTTAATTAGTGTGAAGAACTACCTAACTTCTAAGTACATTAATTTAGTTATCACTTGATTAAACCACTTCTGAAGGTTTCCCAATTTACCTCTTTGGGCTATGGCCCCTAACAGAAGCCACTCTTCTACTTGACAACATACCAAACCAACCAATCACCAAGGGAATCCCAAGTGCAAACCAACAAGATAAAACCACTCCAACTCTAGGAGGAACATGAAAGGAAAATCCACTCCAACACAAGAGGCAACAAAAGTCAAAACTCTCTCCAAACACTAGAGGCAACAAAGGTCAAAACCCTCTCCAAACACTGGAGGCAACAAAAGACATACTCCACTCCTTCCAAAGGAGGCACAAACCACATAACCCACTCCTAATACATAGGAGGCACAAACTATCCCCGTTCATGAAAATTGGGTAAAACCACAGGATACAACCAAACACCCTACCCAAGGCAATACAACGGTTGACTACATAATGACAACCCATACAAATAAATGAAACCCCATCTAGAAGACTTACATAAACAAATCACTCCAAATAGAACAAACAACTTAATCAAAGAGTTCCCTAGCCTCTGGAAGAAAAACTCAGTACTACCAAAGTACACTCATAAATTTACAGTCATAACAATATTGCCCATACAATACCAACAAGAATTCGCTTAAATCAACAATCATAAAAATACAAATTCTTTAAATAACTAATAATGTATTTTGTCATAACAATCTTTTCTCATAAAATAGGAACCAAAGCACTTATATACATCATATACTTAATCTATTAACTATTCATATAAGTTCTAAACAATATAATTTTTTATGAACCTTATCTATTCCTTGCAATCTGGAAACAAACAACATTCCCCATTCACCATTTAAGGCAATGAAATACAAGAACTTTTAAATAACATTCTACCCATTATAACAACATCATATTAAAATAACCCTTTTCTTTACACATATTTAATATCATCAATTATGCTCTAATTATAATCCATATAACTTAACCACGTACATAATCCTGACATTTAACAAATCCTTTACAAGAACTTTAAGATTCCATCAAATCAAACAAGTCGTTGAAAACACATTAACCATATTTATTTCAATTACAACCCTAACCCTTAACCAATATTTAATCATTGCACTAACCTTAATTCCCAAAGTACAATAGCACTAATTCTAAAATTGAAACTTGCATACACCTTCCAACTCAAACACAATTATACTAAATAATTTTCACGTGATTCATAAGAATTAAATTTAATATAAGAGCTTTAACTTTAAACATCACTTAGGAAGCACTTTAGGTAACTAAATAACTATGGTTAGGATTTCCTAAATCCAAGCAAAGCGATGGCATAGTGCAAGTAATCAGTTAAATAATTAATAATATTTGTGCATACTCAAAAGTCAATCAAATTTCATTGGCAACTCAAGGAATATTAAAACTGATAAGTTTATTCCATGTTCTCAATTTAAATATCATAAGGATCAAAATCAATTTTCTAAAAAACATCAATCTCTTACAAAGTCAATATTTGCATCATTAAATAAAATATCCCTCTTAAACAATATTTTTAAATATAAGTATATATTAAACCTATATATAATTATATACTCAACGTATATACACTTATATATATATATATATATGTTTAAATATACATAAATATTATTTAAATATATTTTTCTTTTTTTATAAAAAATTATTCAAACTACAACTCATTTAAATCAAACCCCAAATAATTAAAATATATAATAATAAAAACATTTATTTAAATTATAATATATTATATATATAATATATATACATATTATATATATAATATATATATCATATATTATATAATATAAAATTAAATTAAATTAAATTAAAATTTTAAAAAGAACAAAAAAACAAAACCCCAAACTTAGGGCATGTAGGCCCCTCCCCACTGGGTGGCGGCCTGTGTGATACACACACAGTCCCCTCCCTTTGGGGGCAGCAGCCTATGTGGTTACCACACAATCCGCCTCCCTTTGGGTGGTGGCGCCTGTGTGGTTACCACATAGTCCCCTCCCTTTGAGACGGTGGCCTATGTGGTTACAACACAATCCGCCTCCCTTTGGGCAGTGGCGGTGGGGGGGGTAGCTTCCCCAGCCCCAAACAACCCCCTCTTTTTCTTTTCTTTTTTATAAATTTTATTCAAATGAATAAAAAACGCGTCTTTTGAACGAATTCCCCAGCGATTTTCACAGGATATTTTAACAAAGGATTCTTTTAACAAAGATTTCCAGAATAATTATAAAACATACTTATAAATATATAATATATGTATATATATATAAACCATATATATAAATATATATTATATATGATTTTTTTCCCCTATTTTCACAGTCAAATTGAACAAAGTTTTTCTACAGAAAGAGAATTTACAAGCACAAATTCTATAGGTTTCAATTTTCTAAAACAAATGGAAATATTTCTTATTCATCTTTTCATTTTCTATTGCAAGAATATATCTTTGTTTTCTCTTCTTCCATGATTTCAAAGAGGTTTTCAGATTTGTTTTCTAAACTTGCATTCGAATTGAAACCAAAATCTCAAAACTTCAAAACAATAAAACTAGAATAAAACCTGTGATCATGAACTTGAAGAACAAATTGATGTTGAGTTCCTCTGCAAATTCCACTCCTCCACCATTTCATCCCAAGATCTCCACCTTCAAACCAAGATTGAATCCAAAAAACCAAAAACCCTCTTTTCTTTTTTTTGCAACCAAATCTCTCCATCCCCAAAACACACAAACTGAAAATAAAACCCAAATGAAATATATTCTCTCCCCCAAACTCAAATTCAAATTCAAAATGAAATTCCATGGCTTCTCCAAATCCACCCCAAATTGAGTCAACTCTCTAAAAATATCTTTTCCACCCAAAGTTATTGCATTTTGAAGATATTTGAATTTTAAATAACTTAGAACAAAATTCCAATTTTTGAATAGAATTTAATACATTTTAAAATTTTCTTTTCAAACAAAAGATTTAAACTTTTAAAAACTTTCTTTCCAAAAATAAACTAACACTTTTAATTCAACAAAAAAGAATAACTTAATCAATTCAACACAATTAATTTAATTAACCAATAAAATAAATCCAATCCGAGATTAAATTATTTTATTAATTAAATTAAATTATTTAATAAATTAAATAACATTTTTAACAATATAGTCAGATTTATTTAAACAACTTAACTACAAAAGCCATTTATTAACTTTTATATCTTGAATTTAAATAAAAACCAAGGTGAAAGGGACAACATATAACAACTACACCCGACTACAACCTGAAGACACACTATGACCAGGGGGCTGACTTGGCATGAAAAACCTAGCTACTATCTCCCAATCGATTACTATTGGTCAATGGACATGCTCAGACCTGTGAAACTAGGTGGAGTTGATGCCATGTACCTGCAGTCCTGAAAACAAAACGAGTGTCGAACATGCATATAACGTAGTAGACACACCGTGAAGGGGAAATCATGGAATCACAGGCGCTCACATGCGAGTGATGTAATCTCGTCCCCTTCACCAATACAGTATTACTAACTGACAAATCTAACACCAATAATATAATCAAAAGCATAAAGCATCATTAATTTCAAATATCTGCTAAGCTAATCCAAAGCATGCCTTAATGATAACATCAGAGTAAAATACCATCACATCAAAATAGAACATTGGCATCGCTTAACAGTCAGCGATCAAATAAAACCAAGTACCAAAGTCACAGCATAATAGAAACACATAAAAAAAGCAAACACTACCGATCAAAAGATCCAAAATGGAGGGGTGTTACAATCCAACATAAGAGTTAGTGTCACTCAACCATGATGCACATACAAACACATTAGACATGGCATATGATTAAATTATGTACAATGGGAATATAATCAATGTCATTTAACCTTAATGCATATGCACACTAAGACCTATCATTAGACCCTTGACAAAAAAGTAATATAGTTAGTTATACTTGGTCAATGCCATTAGCCTTAATGCACAAGAAAATGAAACATTCCATAATGGATAGATGAAAATTAGCTATGAGAATTTATATAAATCCCATAAGCCTCAACTAATCATTAAACCGTTTACATGCAATCATTAACCTTACTACATGAGTAAGCACCCTAGGCACATGATATGAGTTTCATGTGGAAACCATACAACTTAATCTCATATACACCACTATAAACTATAAACAAAATTCATACAACTTAATGATTTTTTATTATACCCTTCACACAAAAGCCATATAATCATAATGCAAAAGAGTGAATGCCACTAACCATTATGTGTGTTTAGCTTTATTGTGTATTAAAGTTCATGACAATAAGATTCATACAAGTGTCATGCACAAAAGTCAATCTCACTCAACCATGATGTATGAATAAGCACACTAGACACACCATAGGAGTTTGATTTGAATTTTAAACAAAAACAATAGAACTAAATGATATATATGGTTAGAACCTATAAAAAAAACCATACAATTAAATTAGTGACACATATATCATTAGACTCATCATAGAAATTCATACAATAATCATGCACAAGAGTCAGTGTTATTCAACTATGATGCATGGACACACATTAGACACACAAAAGGAGTTTGATGCAACCTTTACCAAAATACATTCAACACAATGAAATATGTTATTAAAACATTCAAACAAATCCATACAATTAAATTACATGTCATTAAAAAATCTTTTTGCAAAATCTATTCAATCACCATGTAGAAGAGTAAATGCCACTCAACCATGATCGATAAACTAGTGCACTAGGAACATGTGGTAAGAATTTTTTGTAGCCTTCAAACAAAACCCATACAACTCAATGGCATATGTCATTAGAAATTCAAATATAACTCATACAACTCAATGGCATATACAACATCAAAACGAAAAGTGAAACCCATACAATTAGAACTCACAAACATAAATGTCACTTTCCATAATTTCATATATTTTTATTCAAATAAATTCCATAAAATATACAACATTCTAATAACATCCATTATAAAAAAATAATAATTTAAGTGAGTGAGTTGTCATCTTACCCTTTAGCTATCTTAATCAAATTTTCTAAACATAAGTGAAAGTAGTCATTGTTTTAAATTTTCATTAATCATACCTATAAGAAATATATTTATAATTGTTTAATTAGCAATAAATAAATTACTTTAATTAAATTTTAAAATATATATTTGATTTAACTAAATAATTTAATTAAATAAAATTTTAAATTAGAAAAACTAAAAATAACATAAAAAAGAACAAAGAAAGACCTCTTGAAGGATGTCCATGGTCATCCTTAAGAGTTTGTGGAGAGGTATTTCTACCTCTCCTAAAAAAAATACATCTTTTATTAATTATAATTGTTGAACAATGTTTACAAGTAATTTATTTTTTTCTAGTCTCTCTAGAACTTTGAGATACCTCGACATGTACTCAGGGATGGGGCCCCCCCATTGTGACCTCACTGGTTCATAGCTCTAGTCAAAAGTGAAACTTTGTTACCAACCCAAAAAAAAAAAAAATCTAGTCTCTCTATAAATTTGAGATAGCCTTGTATAAGTTAACCTAAGCATTTGAAATTTGACCATAAGGTCTTCATAGACAACTTCACACTCCATAATAAAGCGAGGAGGGGAAAAGGAGAGAAATTCACTAATGAAAGCAGGTTAACAAATAAATTCTTAAGGCTCTTGGAGTAGGAGAAGGGAGAAGGAAGGAAGAATGTGGGTACAAATAATTTAGGAGCAGATGAGACAAATAATTTGAAGAGTGAGGAACAATAAAAAAATTGGTGTGGAATTGCAACAAAATTCAACTAATAGGATTATAGTTACACCACATGAGATAGATGTTGAAGTTTTAGTTGACTATAGCTTTTAGTCTCATTCGATTGAAGGGGATAGTGAGTTGTGGGAGTATAAGCATGATCATGGAAGATCTTTCAAGAATGTGGTCAAGAGTTTGGTCAAAAGTGATTGCATAACTTTGTCTGAGAGAGTGATATGAAGTATGAATGGGACAAGGGGGGAAATTTGAATTCTATTGGTGATAACAACAGTGGTTTTTTTTTGGCTTTGTATTGGAGACTTTAACTAGTTTTTCCTACCCAACTGAATGGTGGAATCAACACTGGAATCTTGCACTTGGGTTGGAAGCTTTAGCAATGGATCAAATTGTGCCAAGGAATCCCAAGAGAATACCTTAATGACATGCCTACTGAAAGTTTTGTATACCCATACTAGTGGCAACGTAGTCCAGTTCTTCAACCAAGGAGGTTCAAACATTTTGAAGATGGGGAAGATCATGCAATAGTTGTTTAATTGATAGGTCCCCTCTACCTATCAATTTCGTTGCTTTGTTGTTGTTTGTGGATTTTTGGGGCTGTTGTGACTCCTTAAAATATCATCAAAATAAAAAACTATAAGCTATTACCATATATGAGATGGTATCTTAAATAAAATCAATAAGCAAAATCATGAGACAAAACCCTTATGTACCGTCTCATTCTTTAATTCCAAAAGGAAAAACAAATTAACCAACAAAATTAAAATACTTATAAGCTCTCATTATAAGTAAATATATATATATATATATATATATATATATATTTAATAAAGACTGCAATACGTTTAACAATGGTTGTTGTTTATATTTATTTCTAATTATAAGAAGGAACCTTGATTTAATTACATAGATATTGAAGTAGATTAAATTTTTTTTTTATAAAAGTTTTAAAAATTTTGAATAGATTAAAATAATAGTTATCGTCATGTAATTTGGATCTCTCGATCATCTTCATTTCCAGTACTTCCCTCGCTCCTTTTAGGTAAAAGTTTAGTCTGGTCCCTTAACGAAGTTAAATGCCTCATTGTATTTTATTATCCGGTCCAATAACATAATGCCGCGTGTAAAGTTAAACGGTTACCATAATATATGGTCCCTTTGGAAACGTCTGGAACAGATTTGAGTAATAATATATATATACACCTCAATCTGGCGTTTTTGAATCAACAAGAGAGATCGTGAAGCCTTTTCTATCATAGATTGATTGATTTAGTGTGTGTTACCAAATGTCTGACCTTCAATGCAAATCTGCCCTGCACGAGCAATATCATCAAGCATATGGACCTGCCAAGATATACGTGGATTGCAAGGAAATTCCTGATGCTCATATCTTCAAGGCCGACCTTCCTGGTATTTATTTATTCACTGTTTGATTGTCGATTTTTGCTTGAACAAATTTTCCCTTTTTATCTTTGTCGTTCTTGCAGGATTAAAGAAAGAGGAGGTGAAAATAGAAGTGTTAGACGGTCGAATTCTTCAAATAAGCGGAGAACGCAGGAAAGAAGAGAAGGTGGAGGAGGAGAAATATCACTGTGTTGAACGGTGGAGAGGGAGCTTCAAGAGGCTTATCAGGCTGCCTGAGAATGCAAATCTGGATGAGGTGAAAGCTGGCATGGAGAATGGGGTGCTGACTGTGACAGTGCCGAAGCGCCTTCAACCACAGCCTCAACTCAAAATCATTGAAATTTCTGGCTAAATTCTCAAACTGCCATCGATATCTGGAGCGATGATTAATAATGTTCTGCTTTACCCTAAACAGTCTTATTATGAAGAGACTAAGTGCATGCAATTCTGGAAAAAAACATTTTAATATAAAAAGCAGTTGAAAATGTGATTCTTCTTTTATGTTTATTACCCTAGTTCATCATATCGTTTTGAAAAAAAGTTTTGCAGTAAATTTGTCTTGGCTAGTTAACTGTGTAGTTTTTCTGGAAGCTTCTTCTCATCACCGTGAAAACCACATGTTTAAAATTAGGCTTATTCAAGCAGATTTTAAATTTTAAAATTAATTGAATGGATTAAATTTTAGAACGTGGTTTTCATGGATACATAATATTGTAGAAGAATTTATATGCAATTGTAGGAGATAAAAGAAAAGAAAATATTTAGTTTTACCACCTTCAAATTTAAAAGTAGAAATTGTTTTACTATAATGAAATGTAGAACCATAGTGTTGTTCTTTTTAATTCTGGTGAGACAAAGGGCTCAAAT
>VDFB02047397.1:121154444-121185037 GCA_007258455.2 Sequoia sempervirens
TTTATGTTGTTGCTCATGCTTACGTCAGTTTATTTGCATTGTCATAATGTATGCTGAAAATTGTTTTTAATTTAGTTTGAAGATGAGTAGCAGAGGGAAGTTAGTGTGCAGTATGAAAATCCCACCTTTCATTGAAAGTAAGTGGCTCAGTTTGTAATTATCACCAAATAATGATTTATATGTAATGTTATTGGGGTTTTGTATGGTACATGGTTTCGTATATGATAAGAGTTGTATACTGTCGTCTACCACCTTGTCGTAATACTCTTTATGCATGAGTGTATAAATTACTATAAGGCTGTAGGTCGCTCGAATTTAGTAAATTTATTGTTATAAAAATATATTTTAAAATTATTATTTTATATTTACTTATAAGAATTTTGATTTATTAAATTTAATATGTGATATTATTTTAATTTATTTTATTATTCTTTTGTATGTTTTTTACAATTATATTATTATATTATTATTTTAATTTGTTAAATTATGAAAATATTATCATTCATTTTTTAAAATTTTAGATTACAAATACTTTTTATAATCTTACAACATAAAAATCTAAAGTTCATAAAAAAAGATAGATCTACACATAGTCATAATAGAAAACACTAACCATATAATCTTATAATACAAAATATAAAGTATATGTAAGTTCTTTTTCTATGCCAATGAAAGAGGTAACACTTGCACTGTTCTACAATATCCAATGTCAAGTACATATGAAATTTGAAATATTGTTCTTTTTCTACTCTTTTTATCTTCTCATATGTGTAGAAAAATGACGATTTACCTTATTTTGCCACAATAAAATGATATAGATCTAAATTAATTATCAAACAATAAATACAATCATAGTCTCTATTAAAATAGTTGAGGCTAAAAATGTAGAAAATTAATTAACTTCTTCTAGCTATTTGGAATTATGTAACAATTTTGATGTTTTAATTTGTCAATTTGTTGATATAGTACAACTAATATTTGGGATTTGAAATTTAAATTGTGTCATGTGGTTTTTCCATGCTTTTATAGCTCAAACTATGAGTAAATTAAATTATAAAATTTGGTGCAACTATGTTTTCTAGTATGTGTTCAAGAATAGATTAAATATAAAAGCATACTGGGACTTACATATGAGGCAAGATGTTAATGACTTCAATTTTTCTCAATAACAAGCCAAACCGCTAAGAATTAGACATATGAATTCCACATACACATCAAGAAAGTAAATATGTGAGGGGCCTAAGGATGTAGAGATGATATTTATAAGTGTTGTGTAGTTGATTGCTATTTAAATTGATCTTCTTCTTTTCAAATTATTCTCCACTACTATGATAATGACCTAAGAATATCCAAGGTAAGTAGATGGATATGGGGGACAAAAGGGCGTCAAAAGTGGATATTATTTTTTTCTTCTTAAGATTAGCTGAACTTGAACTTGGACAAGTAATTTGAGATTTGTGTACTTAAAATTTAAAGATATGATAAAAACAATAATTGCAATACATTAAATATATTTCTAAATCATTATTATTTTTAAATGGTTAAGGTTAAGAGGGTGAAATGTCAGGTGCACACAAAGGTACTTATGATTTCATCATGAAAATATAATAATTTTTAATGTGTGGCCCCTATTTTTTGTGATAGGTATATTTGTAAACTTGTTACTAGAAATATAGCCAAGAGTGACTGTTACAAGTTGTGCAATTTCAATTTTTTAGAGGTTTTTTTTTGTGATCTTCTAAAGTGGATGTATCTTGAAAATCACATAATTGACTATGCACATCACATGACTTGTACAACAATAATAAAAAAGTATAATTTTTTTGAATGTGTGTAGTACGAAATGTAGACCAATCTTATATATTTTCTAAAATAACTTGAATAAACACATCAAAATTTATAAATATAAATAAATAAATATGTATTTGAAGACAATGAAGAAATTGTTTAAATAAAAATAAAAATAAAAATAAATATCTTAACTTATTCAAAATGTTAAAAAATTATATGGATAGAAAGCCAAGATGTAGCTAATCAATTTATGGTGGTTTCATCAAATTTTTTATATAAAATAAGTAAATTTGATGACATTGAAGTTTAAAAAATTATCATTAGATATAAAAAAAAAATTGTGATGTAGCATAAATGTCCAACCCTTAGTCTTGGTCATCCAAACATATTCCAAGCCTAAAAGGGAAAGACCAATTTTTCAATAAACAATACACTCACATTATAAGATACAAATGGAAACACATCATGTGCACTACCTATAATTAAAATAAATAAAAAATATGGTAACCTATGATATACTCTCACTTAAAAATTTGTACAAGATTTGGTAAATTAGGATTTGGTACCTCTCTCTCTTTCTCTATTTCTTTCCCTATATCCCTATCTCTCCCTCTCTCCCTCTATATCTCTCCATTTCTCCATCTCTCTTTATCTCTAGATCATCTCCCTTCTATCTCTATCTCTCACTCTCTCTATCTCCTTCTTTTCCTCTCTCTATATCTCTACCCCTTTATCTCTCCCTCACTTTATTCCTATCTTTATCTCTTCCTACATTTCTCTTCCTCCCTCTTCATTTATCCTTCTCCCTCTCGCTCTTTTTCTCTACCTAATCATTATATCCATCTCTATCTCTATATCTCCCTTGCTCTCCCTCCACATTTCTATATCTCTTTACCTATTTCAACCCTTTCCTCTCATCCCTCTCTATCTCTCCATCTCCATATCTCCCTCTCCCTCCATCTCTCTCTCTCTCTCTCTCTCTATATATATATATATATATATATATATATCTCCCTCTATCTCTCCATTTGTCTCCCTCTCTTTATCTCTATATATATTTCCCCCATCTCTCTTCATTTGTCACTATATATCTCCCTCATGTCTCTCTCTCTCTCTCTCTATGTAAGGGAGATAGTGTAGTGGAACAACTTCTTACACTAATATTGAAAGTAGAGTTATGATTTTTTTTCAAATATTTACAATAGTTGTACATAAACTAAATAGAAACAAAAATAAATATATTCGTATAAAAAAATAATGATTTACATGGGGAAAAAAATTCGGGAGGAAAACCCCACACTTCAAAAGTCACCCTTGCAAAGTCTTCTTTCACAAGAGTATCACCAACTAGATATTTGGAGGAAACTCAATATCTATTAGAATATTTGCATAATATTAATCTCAAACACCTAACATATAGGAGATACAACACACAAAACCATTAAATGGTATTTACAAAATCATGAGCTAAAACCACTGAAAACATGGTGCCCAACTTATTTGTAATAAATATGTCCTAGGATTCTTTAGTGGTGAGAAAAGGAGGATATAGACTAAATGAATAAATCACAACCAATATTCACACCTAAATATTGGAATAAGAAATCAACCAATGGGTTGTGCTTGGTTGTTATCCTCAAGGGATCTAGCCAAGTAGGTTTTGGTAGAGGTTTTTGGTTCCTTTGTTGTAAATAAAAGAATCGATGTGATGATGAAATGAATTAGGCTAGTAATGACCAAATAAACCAATTTTGACAAAATATTTAGGCTAAAAAATGAAATGTTAGAAACAAAGAGCACATCTAGGAAGAAAATACATAGAGGAACTTGAAATAGGAAATTGTGGTTGACTATGGAGGACACCAAATTCTTGCATAGATGCTAGTATACCATGCTATAGTCATGAAGGTGTAATTAGAATGACGTAATCTCTTCATGATAAAATCAAAAAGAAAAGAGATAGGTTTTGATGGTCAAAATAACACAACAACGTTAAACAAAATATTTCTACTCTATTTCTCTTAAAAAAGATATCTAATCTAAAATCACATATCTTCCAAGGTCTTTGTATTTGGTTCTCAATTGTACTATCATCATTTAGTGGTTCATGCAACTGTAATATTCAGGGGGCCTTTGCTAGTAAAATAGTACAAACTAAATATTTTGAAGTATTCTAATAGGGGTGTTGTAAATAAATGAATAAAGATAGATCAAAGTTTCTAGGAAAACAAAATGTGAACAAATATTTCCTTAAATTTAGACATACAGTTTCTGTAATGAGCATTTCCTAATTAATTGAAAATTGTAGAATGAAATAATTCACGAAAGGTTCATGCAATCGCATCCATCCATAGTGCATATTTAATATAATAACACCATTCATCATCACTTTTTCTTTTAGAATTAATTTTCAATAACAAACATCACAAGCTCATCAAAAAATTAGCAAATCAATGAACAAAAAGAGAACAACATCCATAGATAACTCAATAGATGGTTTTGAATTCAGTATCTTCTATTGATTCTCATCAATTTAAGAGACATTTATGCACAAAAAAATCCACTAGCATACAGAAAACCATTGTCTATCAACATTATTGTTAAACTAACAAAACTTCTAGAAATTAACTACTTGCATTAAAATTGTAAAAATGTTTAACTATTGCATAAAAGCTGTAAAAATCAATGTTTCTAATCTTAGGGAGCAAATCTGACTTCAATTTGTCGACCTTTACAATGAGGAGAAATTTTTAACTTATAGAAAGAATAAACACTAATTTCTCCTTTCAAAAACCATGATCCATCAATCCGGGCCCAAATCCACAATTATAGGGGGCGCTTCCAATTGAGAAAAAGTCTTCATTCCACTGAAATTGCTAAGATTGGAAAAACATGCCTCATTCTTACTCAATCAAAATTGATTTGGAGTTGACTGTTGTTTTGCTAAAGAAATGCATCCCCTTTGTTACCTGTCAAAAGTAACTTGGAGTCAACTGCCTATCAAAAATTTGATTTGGAGTTGTACTGTTGTTCACAAGGTGTCTGGAAATGGTTGAAATTGTTTTAAATTTATCTCCTTTCAAGAAAGATAGAATATTCTCTTTCATTTCTTGCCAATCTCTTTTGGAAATTCGTGGAATTCATCAAAGTTATCAAATAACACTTTTAGAACCTCTTCATCAGGCCCATCAATTCATTCCACCTTGAACTTAGCTTCCTCGAATTCCCTTGTAGCCACAACAACTATTTCTTGCAACTGCCTAATATCTTTTGCAACCCATCGAGTTTCAAACTTCATATTCATTAGGCTATCCAATAGGGTCCCTTAAGGTCCATCACCTTCTCCTATCAGCTGTTCTAAACGCTTACCCCAACCATCCTCCATTTCTTGCAATAAATTCCATTGTTCATTTTGGGGTAAATCTTTGGTAGTGACCTGTGTAACAATCTCCTCAAATATACCAATGTGATGTCTTATGTCATATTGAGCCTTGAGGAGACTTGTCCTATGTTCAATAAGTACTTCAGACCTGAAGGTGGTGACTCTAATAGCCTTCTTGAGGTATTCTAGGCAGATGTTTCTGGACAACTAAGGACGTTACTGTACAACTCAACAAGTAAATTAGATCAACTACAACAAAAGTTGAGATTTCTTCTAATTATTTCCATCTTTCTAAGCGTAAGTCATACTTCTAGATACTGATATCCTACAAATAATCAAAAATAAGTTTCTAGCATTATTTTTTGAACAGAACATGAAAATTCGATGAATCAAAAGGATACCAATAAAGTTATAAACTATATATATTAATACTGTTTTTGTTACTAGTGGTATCAAATGGTGAATCTTTTGTACATTTCTGTACCATTGAAAAATGGACCCTTCCCATTTTCATGGTCTTTTAGATCTTGTTTCATAGTGTTGGAACTATGTTGCTTTAATTTTTTCATGTATCTTGGCTTGAACATGCTTATTTTGGTACTAAAACTCAAAGAATGTTGTCTTGTGAAGGTGTTGTGAAGTGTTGTAAGACATTTCTACATTCTTCTAGACTCTATTTCATGCAATCACCTAAAAACCACCTTTTCATTCATCAACAAGTCCTATTTTGAAGTGTTGTAAAGTCTTGTAACAAGAGTTCACACTTTTTGAGGCATATTTTCACTATTTACACCCTTCTCATGCTTTATTTTGTCTCTTTATGCCCTCATATGCTAATATTAAGTGTATTTTTGGATCCTATCTCGACAAACAACATTAAACATAACATTTTTCCTGACACTTGGTTTTGGGTCCCATGTGGGACTCATTTTCCAAGGGTGGTGAATGAGTCCCCTTTGGCCCCAAATTCAAAATATTTCAAAATTTCTTTCAAGATTTTACTCAAATTCACTTTTGTCGACTTGTGATGAGGTATGAATGGATACTAAGGCACAAGATTTGTATAAATATGTGATTTTAACCTCATTTTAAATCTCCTCATTCAAGTATTCAATATCCTAACATATTCAAGCAATCTTCAAGCATTCAAGCATTTTGCATCATTAATTCAAGCACTTTCAAGCACTTTGGAGCAGCCATTGACATCACTTCATATTTTCATATTCAAGGATGTGGTAAGTTTGTAATACTTGTATGTTATTCATTTATTATTTCCTTTTCATGTGATTCATTTCTATTGGGTTTGATTACCAAAGTGGGGTTTGACCAAGGAAAACCCCTATTCAATAACCCCCCAACATTTTTCCCCTTTGTGCATGTATATTTGCAACTTTGTTTTGTAGATTTAACAGGTTTAAATGTGTTGAAAAGTGGAATTCAAGTCAACTAGGCTCTTCAAGTCAACTTATCATCCTTTCAAACATTTTGAGTGTTTTTAGCCCATTTTCTGCAGAGTTGACCTCGATAACCTAATATTCAAACATTACCAAATTCGGAGTAGCAGTGTTGTTTTCTAATTTTCTAGAAATATTGGGGAGGAATGATTCACGACCCTTGGTGAATGAGTCCCACTTGAAATCTAAAAATCTGCATTTTGTCAGAAATCAACTCTTGGCTGTCAGAAATAAGTTCCCGACACTTTTTCAATAGTAGGAGGACTGATTCACCTTGGCAAATGAGTCCCACTATGAAAGAAAAATAAAAATCATCAACATTCCAAACACTCCAAAAAGCTCACACAACTTCTAGGTGTACTCAAATTCGACCCTGTACCTTTTGTTCTGCATATTTCTTTCAATTTCTTCATATTTCATAGTTGTTTGCATATCATAATGTGTTTTTAAACATAGCATAAATTGCATCTTTGCATCCATTTTATATCATTTTAATCAATCATTTGCATTTATTTTAGTTCATTTACATAACATCACATTGCATACATCCTAATTTGAGTGTTACATATGCATTTTGGACCCAAATCTCTCTCTTTCTAGGTGAAAAATCTTAAGAAGAGAGCAAGCGTTTAGGGTCCCAAAATCTATGTTTCATTTTGGTGAACCTGACTTTTGAACATTTTTAAAACTTTTGATTGCATTCATATCTTGCATCCTAGTTTTCACCTGCATTGACATTCAATTCAGATATTGATTTGTTATTGCATTCTATGATCTTTCATTGTGCATTATTGAAAAACTCATTTAGTTTTCATTCTTGCATTCAATTCCATTGAAAAAACTGAAAACTCTGCATTTTGTGCTTTTTTTTGCGTTCTAAAAAGCATATAAATCATTCTTAACATTCTGAAAAATACAAAAAAATTGCTTCCTAGGACTCATTCGCCACCTAGGGTGAATCAGTCCCTCTGCATATTTTAGACATTAATTTTGTACTATTTCTAGCATCTTTCTGCATTTCTATTTTAGACATAAATCTTCTCCGCCAAGTGAAGAACCTAGTACAACTCCTAGTTCGGCACTTGCGATTCCTCCTTTAAACAATCAATCACCTTCGCATTCCACTAAACATGATTGGGAGGCGGATGACTTGATGGATGACTTGCATTTTCCTACTTAGTCTTTTCTTCATATTCATTTTACTTTTTTTTTCATGTGTGTATTGTGTTCCCCCGTATCGTGCGTTTGATGTTTCCTTCTCTTTGTACACTTCTTCTATGTGTATCTCTATTTTTCTTGTCATGTATTTTACTTATTTTATTTTTCTTTTGTGTTTTCCTTTGGGGATGACACAAAGTGTAGACACCCTATGCCTCTTCCATGTTGACCAAAACGGTCCTTGTCTTTTTTCTTTTTTGTTTTGTGTTTTCCTTTTGGGGATGATGCAAAGCGTTGAGAAACCCTATGTTTCTTCCATGTTGACTCACAACAGACTTTCTTTTTCCTTTTCTTTTGCTCTCATTGTGTCATTCTTCAAGTTCTATGCGCTTTGGGGAATGATGATAGTTCTGAGCTCTTTCATACAAAACACTGCAAAAATGAACATACTGACTCCAAATCCATAGATCCCTTATGTGTTTGGTGTGCTTTATTTTCTAGGGGGAAACTCCCTTCTTTCCTTTCTTTTCTCCTCTATCTTGACATGATGTAGCTCAACTTTGAAACATATGACTTGGCATAAAGCTTTCCAAGTTGGCTCTCATGTCTTATTTTTCTTTTTGCATTTTCTTTTCTTCTCTACTTTCAACTAATTTCTCATAGAACGATGTGTAGCAATTCCTTTAAAGTGGGGGGCATACATTACCATTATTTCATTTTCATTCTTAGTGAAGCCTTTTCGTTTATGTGATGTGTTTATCACTTTGTGGATGACATTGGGTGTGATTTCCTTCATAAGTGTGATATTTCTTAGCATATTGTATTCCTCTTTGTGGTTTGATGCGATGCACTACATCTCCTAAGTTGCGAATATACTATTCTTTGATTGGTCCTCTTTTGGAGACATTAGACACAATGTTCCCTAAGTGACCGACCTTGCATAAATTGAACAAGACTCCTTTGAACATATTACACATAACATTCTTATTCGACCACTTTGCATAACACAACTTGCATGCTTGTGGGGCCATCCTATTTTACTTATAAAACTTAAACCAACATTTTCATTTTCTTTGGCTTTGTGGTGCCTTATTAATCAATTGAACGGGTATAGCTTTGGCATGGTTGAGCGGGAAGCCCAACTCGCGGCATGACTTTTCCCCATAGCCACCTTTTTGCATGTTTGTGAGTGCATACCAACTAGCGTATGTATCTTAATTTTTGGGCTTTCTCACCTCACGGACAACTAGTTCCATGGCCCCAGAGTGAGTACACATTCTCTTTTTCAAACAATCAGCCTAGATCTCTTTTCACAACTAGTTGGATTGATGATCGAAGCTTCATTTCAACACTTGTGTCTGTTCGTTTGTCCTTATGTTCAGTTTGTCATGGGATCTTCATCCTGGGGGCTTGATCATCCTCCTTGTTTGTTGTATTCCATCTTACTAACGTAAGTGCTTCTAAACACTCTTCTTGATGTTCATGGCTACTTTAGTGTGAGGAAGCAAGTTTCTCTCACTAAAGTGGGGGCTAAATGTACCGTCAAAAAATGGACCCTTCCCATTTTCACGGTCTTTTAGGTCTTGTTTCATAGTGTTGGAACTATGTTGCTTTAATTTTTTGATGTATCTTGGCTTGAACATGCTTATTTTGGTGCTAAAACTCAAATAACGTCTTGTGAAGGTGTTGTGAAGTGTTGTAAGAAATTTATACATTTTCCTAGACTTTATTTAATGCAATTCACCTAAAAACCACCTTTTCATTCATCAACAAGTCCTATTTTGAAGTGTTGTAAAGTCTTGTAACAAGATTTTACACTTTTCTAGGCATATTTTCACTATTTACACCCTTCCCATGCTTTATTTTGTCTCTTTATGCCCTCATATGCTTCTATTAAGTGTATTTTTGGGTCCTATCCTGACAAAAAACATTAAACATAACATTTTTCCTGATACTTGGTTTTGGGTCCTAGGTGGGACTCATTTGCCAAGGGTGGCAAATGAGTCCCTCTTGGCCCCAAATTCAAAATATTTCAAAATTTCTTTCAAGATTTTACTCAAATTCACTTCATGTCAGCCTGTGATGAGGTATGAATGGATACTAAGGCACAAGATTTGTATAAATATGTGATTTTAACCTCATTTTACATCTCCTCATTCAAGTATTCAATATCCTAACATATTCAAGCAATCTTCAAGCACTCAAGCATTTTGCATCATTAATTCAAGCACTTTGGAGCAACCATTGACATCACTTCATATTTGCATATTCAAGGATGTGGTAAGTTTGTAATAGTTGTATGTTATTCATTTATCATTTCCTTTGCATGTCATTCATTTCTATTGGGTTTGATTACCAAAGTGGGGTTTGACCAAGGAAAACCCCTATTCACTAACCCCCCAACATTTTTCCCCTTTGTACATGTGTACATTTGTAGCTTTGTTTTACATATTTAATAGGTTTAAAGGTGTTGAAAAGTGGAATTCAAGTAAACTAGGCTCTTCAAGTCAACTTATCAACCTTTCAAACATTTTGAGTGGTTTTAGCCCATTTTATGTAGAGTTGACCTCGACAACCTAATATTCAGACATTACCAAATTCAGAGTAGCAGTGTTGTTTTCTGATTTTCCATAAATCTTGGGGAGGACTAATTCACCACCCTTGGTGAATGAGTCCCACTTGAAATCTGAAAATCTGCATTTTGTCATAAATCAACTCTCGGCTGTTGGAAATCAGTTCCTGACACTTTTTCAACAGTAGGAGGACTGATTCGCCACCCTTGGCGAATGAGTCCCACTGTGAAAAATCAAAAAAAATCATCAGCATTCCAAACACTCCAAAAAGATCACACAACTTCCAGGTGCACTCATATTTGACCCTGTACCTTTTGTTCTGCATATTTCTTTCAATTTCTTCATATTTCATAGTTGTTTGCATATCACAATGTGTTTTCAAAGATAGGATAAATTGCATCTTTGCATCCATTTTAGATCATTTTCATTTATTTTAGTTCATTTACATAACATCAAATTGCATACATCCTAATTTGAGTGTTACATAAGCATTTTGGACCCAAATCTCTCTCTTTCTAGGTGAAAAATCTTAGGAAGAGAGCAAGCATTTAGGGTCCCAAAATCTATGTTTCAATTTCCTTTGGTATAAATGGATTATGGTCTTCAAATACATAATTTTACCATTAGCAAAGCTCTAATAAACTAAAATTCATATACAGAATATTCAAACTTTATTTATCATAGATGTTATGCACTTTTTATGAGGATCTTCAAGATGGAAATGGACAATGAAGACCTACAATCAAAGAATAGGGCTAGAGCCCTTTGAGAATAGATAAAAAATTCCCAACAAAATGAACATAAATACAATTCTCTATGGAGAAGAGCTCAATTTAAATAAACAATATATAAAATAAACACCTAACATATTTATATTAAGAAAAATGCCATACAAGTCTAATACATCTCAACATAAGTGACTTAGGCGATGACTTATAATAGCATAATGATTGTTGTCAATCTTGTAAATAAGAGACTTCTAGACAGTTGTAATAGCAAAAATTGAAAATAGAAAACAAGGGAAACCATATGCAAAAAATGTTGAAGCTTTTACTAAAATAATAAAAATTAAAATTCTCCAAGTACAAAGATATCTCGTTATTAAGATTCATCGTTGAGAGATGATAAGCTATAAAAAATGCTCACACACAACAATTCCTCAACTTCCACACATTTTTGGTTCACTTAATCACATTCTTTAAAAAAAACACAAAATGTAAAATATATAGTATAAAATCTATGGAACCCCAGGGAAAAGACTAAACAGAACCGCATCACAATGGAGAGCTCAAGGTAAATGATTAAAATATAGGATTATTATGAACTTGTTGAAATGGTTGCTAGATGATGGACATGATTTTTCTATTCCTTGATGTTTTTGTCAGCTTTCCTATCAAGCCAGAAATGGCCTACAAAGTGCTATTTCTTAAGAAATAGGTTTTGCAATGTTATAGTTCCTTTCCATTTTGTTTATGGTTCCTTTCCATTTTGTTTCTCATAACATAGCTGGCTTAGAAAAGGCCAGGAAAAGATAGATTTGAAGTCACTGAATTTTAGAAAGTTACAATTTACTAGTCGCAGCGAGGTACTTTGTGTGACGTCCTTGGGAAAGCAATTCCCCTGTTTTCTTCTTCCTCAAGTCAACGGTAACAAAGGAAATTGCCTTAGCAATCCGGAAAACCTTTGCTTCAATTTCAATCTCCTCCTGTGTTAAAAGAAAAAACCTCAATAATCAAAATCAGCATAAAATTTAAGATATGAGACATTGATTTCAACTGAAACACCAAATAATTTAGCTCCTATAGTTCATATTGCTGCACTACCTATAATATCAACATATGCGGCAGTAGCTTCGTCAATGGTAACAAAGGAATTTTCCTTGCCAATCTAGAGAACCTTTGCTTCAATTTCAATCTCCTCCTAAGTTAAAAGAAAAAAACTCAATAATCAAAATCAGCATAAAGATATGAGACATTGAATTCAACTGAAACACCAAATGATTTAGCTCTTATAGTGAATATTGCTGTACTACCTATAATATCAACATATGTGGCAGTAGCTCCTCCATGAAGAAAATTCCGCATGTTCTACGCACTCAAATAGAAACATGGTAAGAGAAATATCCTAGATGATTATGCAAGTGGTGGTAATGTTGCTTTTTTAAATTTTAAAATCAATTTAATTAAAAAGTAAATAAAACTAAATACTTAGTGTCATTCAATAATTTTTTAAGTTTTAGGGTGAACATTTATTTATAGTAGTAACATAAATATATTTTTTATAATTATAACAAATTTCAATATATTTATTTGTAATTTTTTTTGTTTATTTTTAAATAGTGTATTTATTTATTTTTGTTTGTTTTTCAATAGTTTTTTAATTTTTTGGCTTTGCTTTTAAAGCAATTTTAAAACTATTTTATTCAAAAATTCATGAAGACCTTTATTAAAATAAAACAACTTTCTTTTAATGAAAGCTGTCAATTTTTGTACGAGATTTTGCTTTTTTAATTTTTAAATATTTTTAATAAAACTTAAATATTATTTGAAATATATTTTAATATTTCTTGGGCAAGATAAATATAAAGAGGAACACTAGAAGAAGAGAGGCAAGCCTTGGCCGTGGATTCTCCCTATGGAGGTGGAGCCATCTTCTAAAGGTAAAACAGAGGATTCAAAGGATGTTCAGGACTATAAAAAGTTTTTGGAAGAGTTGGAAGAAGACCAAGAGATGCAGTGCAAGATTCTAATTTTAATATTCTAATTTTTATGGTTCTCTATCCAACAATTTTGGTGAAATGGTTGAGTTTTTTTGAAAAATATCACTTTAAGAATATCGCCCATCATCTGGTTTATCTAACCTATTTATGCTTTCCACTGGTTGTAACAGCTAACAATTAATACAATATTTTAAATGAAACTTGAAAGACCCAATTTTTTGAAGGCTTATGCTAAGTGTAATCAATGCCCTTACATAAAGAAAAGGCTCACAAATATTTTCAAGATGAGAAGGAAAATCAATGTAGATGAAGAAACATACATGGTAGCTATACTTGAGAAAATTTCTATACTACATGATGCAAGAGTTATGTATCAAACTACACTTGTCCATATATGATCATTCAAAAGGTCATTGCATTACAACATAACCCTTGATATCTATTGATGAGTGTTTTTGCACCTTCTCAACACAGGCAACACACAAGTGCACTACCTCTCTTGAAAGGTAGAAATCTGCAAACAAGTTCCGGATCACTACCCTAAGGTCTCTCGGGTGTCAAGTGATGACTTACAAAAACAACTTAGTGGATTGAGTTGATTTGCTGGTAATCACAAGGGGCATGGATAGTTGTTAAGTTGGAAGGAGATTGGATTCTCAAATGGAGTTCCTAAGATTCTAGAAATGATGTGCAATTGCTGCAAGTTCGAAACAATAGTCTAAAAATCCAATTTTAACATCATATTTGGCTTTATAATGATGTTGGAACTTTTCCTAAACTACTATTTCAAAGAAAGGTCAAAAGGGAAAAGGGAGGAGGAAGCTCCTAGACCTGCAACTACCGATGAACAATGATAATGGAGGATGCTACAATGGACCACCTTCCTATAACTGAGTTCCACTTAACCAAAACACACAGTGTCATGAAACTAGTGCTATCTTCTAAGGTCTAAAGATTTTTCAACTGTTCATTCACCATAAAGCATAAATGAAAGATGAAACTTAAGTGCAACAAAGAATTTATGTTTAGACTAGCTTTACACAGTTGTTTACCATCAATAACCAGTAAAAAAACATGAACATGGAAAGCATCAACACAATAGCATTCTTCAAAATCAATGGACAACAACAAATATATTATCTAAACTACTTAAAAGTACTAAGAACAACAAGCTAAAGTAACTTAAATCTATCAAACTTGAGAAGATGAATCATGCAACATGTGAGAAACTCAAGAATCTACCAAAAGCAATGAAGTTCTATTAAAATTTCTGCAACATGTCATTACAACAACTCAACTCTCTCTTTGAAATGAGAGGAGACCCCCTATTTATAGTTTTCCAAAGCCAAAATGAATGGATATGATTGATTTACATTGTATGGCTCATATTGAATACAAGCTAGGGTTTCACCTACCCCCAAAATTTACTAATATAAAATACATTCTTTGTCTTTTCCCTATTTTGTCTTCTAGTTCCCTGACACTGTAGCACTTTTGTCCTGTAGTGGTTTGCTCTTTTGGCTATAGCTACACTGCCAGAAACTCATCATCTATTACAGGAACTCCCTTATTTTTCTGAACATTGGCATACTCTACAAACTTTCAAGCCAATTCCTGAATCTTATCCCACTCCATGATATCCAATTGAATTACTTGGAAGGATAGCTTTCTGGATCTTCCCATGATCAGCTCCAAATTCTTTGTACACTTAGGTGTGTTCTTGATCACCTGCTCTGACTAGGTGAAGGCATGGGCAACAAAATCCATGAAGTCTGGTGTCAATGAATCTATAGCTCCTTTCTCTATTTTCTTGTGGAAATATGGCCTAATCTTCTCCAGATCTAGCTCGACAACGAGCATGTCGTAATCTGTCATGAGTTTCAGGTACTCCTCGATGTTTGTCCTGTGTTCCTTGACCCATTCAAGGTCAAGCTCTACTTCATGGAGCACTCTCTCCAAGATGTCTCTTCTATGGTCTAGGCCCATCTTCCACATCTCTACCAGCCAATTATCGTCCTTCACCAGGGCCAACTCCTTTTCCCATGTCTTCTTGGGAATTTTGAGGATGGCCTCAAGCTTAGGATATGTAATTCTATATAATTCAAGGAAGTTATTACAAATTCTCTTCATTCCCTCAAGCTGCTTTTGCACTTCCTAGAACTTATTAGTTGTTCAAACAACATGGCCAATACCCATATCACCATTGTATAGCACCTATCTAAACCAATCTGAGGTAGCTTTGGTCCAATTCCTCATTTTCTCCATTTTGGAGAATACATCTTGGGATAGTAACTAGCGTGCAAAGGATGTGGTCGAGACTTCTTCCTCCAGGGACATTCACTATTGAATGTAGACACTAAGGTTCGCCACTTGGGCCACCGATCCCTGAAACTCATCTATTTTCGGCTCGCTTGTAGCAGTGCCTAGGTGGATGGTGGAGATATTTTAACTAACCCCCTCTCCTTTGTCCATTACTAGGGTGGCGACCTGCATGGTCCTTAATCCGAATGCATCAACTATTATATGGGAGTGGATCTTTGGCTTCTCTTTTCTCGGCTTCGTTTGTGCTCGTGCCAATATAGCCTCAAGCTTGGCCTTTGGATCCATGAGGATGGGGGATTTATTTTGTAGCTACCCTTGCAACCAATCAGGCATTTGAGACCCCCCTTTTGATGATGGGTAAAAGCCCAAAGCTGTGTCACACTTTATAAAGGAAATGGCCAACGCTGATCCAATTTTTAAACTTGAATCACTAAAAAGTGGCATATATGTTTTGAATTTTGAAATGATGGAGACTAGTAAAATATGTATTTTTTATTATATTTTATGTTTGTATTTTAAAAAAAATTAAAATTATTTTAAACTAGTTTTTAATAAATTAAAACTATAATTTAGTTGCTGATAAAATGTTGAAAAATGAAGTTGCATGGGACGTCAAACTTTTTATAGTAAATTTTATTTTTTTTCTTTCAATTTTTTTGTGTGTATTTATAACTTGAAATTTTAGTGCATGGATATATTTTTTTCCAATTTTGATAAATATATATTTTAAAACCAATATTAAAATGTGCGTGAATCAAAGAACAACTATTTCATCGGACGTCAACTTTCATATTAAATATTTATCTAAAATGGAAAAAAAATTGTACCATCTTAAAATAGATTCGTTTATCTAGTGCATCATATTTTTTTCAATTTTTTATAATAAGTTTTAGTATTTTTCCTTAGCATAGTAATCAACCTAATATTTTGTGCTAATAACCTACTTTTAGTAAAAATAAGAAATAAAATATAAAAAATAATTAAACTATTAAAATAAATATATTTTTGAAAACTACACTTATGGATCTACAAAAGGGTATTTTTATATTTTTAAAAAAATGTTATTTGCATTATCAAGAGTTATTAAAACTTCAAGTTTTTCAAATAATTTTATTTTTTTGGTAAATTGGACTCAAAGTGGTGCTCCATATATTTTTAGGCAACAATTTTAGTTGAAAAAGTTGTGGAAGCATCTAACTTAGCTAGGATGAATCTTACTAGATCATATGTTTGAACAAAATTGATTTTTAGTTAGAAATACTTAAATTCAGTTGTGCTGATAAGCTGGCTGAAAGTGTGACACAACTTTGTGCTTTTACCCTGATTTATAATCACCTTCCTCTTTTTTCTAAAGTAAGGGTTGTTTCTCCTCATGACCCAGGTCTTCTTGCTTCGTTCTTTCTTCGCCTCTTCATCTAAGTCTCGAATTAGTATAGTTTTACCTCTTTCTAGCTCAATAGTGGCTATGTTTTCTTTGGGTACATCCTCTGTCAGTGGGGCCTTTTCTACCTCTTGCTCGAGCTTCTCGTGGAATTCTGGCTTGGGGCTTTTCCTAGGCTCGACTTCTTCTTTAGGTTTGTCTTTTTCCTCTTCTTTTGTTTCAATCTCCTCTTCCTTTTTCTTTCTTGGGAGACATTTCCTCTTCCTGAACAGGGCCTTTATCTTTCCCAACCAATGGAGGTTCCTTCGTCATCTCCATTTTTTCACTGGTGTCATCTCTTTCTTTAGAGGGTTGCCTTTCATGTTCAATTTCTTCTCCAACACCTTTGGGCTACTAGGATGAGTCCTCTTTGGATTCTTGATCAGAGGTTTCAATTATATATCTTTTGTTGAGTGTCTCTGTATCTTCTTCTAAGGACTATGACTTCTTTTCCTCTTCATAGGCCACCTCATCTACAGTGACATTTATCCCTCCCTCGGGGTGCTCATAATAGTCATCCTTAAAGAGATCCTTAGATTCTTCAGCTATCTCCTTGGTAGCCTCCCTTTGGCATCTCTCCATTTCTTCTGATATTTGCATTGTAGCCTCTATTTTTTGGGGCTCTATGAGAGGAGGGACAGGGAGACCAGCTATAGCTTGGGCCATCACAACTTGTACTATAGGATTCATTAATACCCTAGAGAGTTCCATGGGTATATTTTGCATATGTCTTGCAAAGGTCTCTGGTAGAGTGAGAGAGGGCATAGTTGTTGTAGCAGCTAGGGGAATTGTAGCAGAAGGAGATAATGAGGAGGATGATAGTGGAGAGGTTGTAGTGGAGGAGGAATCCTGCACCATGATGGGAGTTGTAGGTGAAGTGGAATCCAAGTGGACAGAGATTTCCATGATGGGTGGGGATGAAACTGGTAGCGTATGAGATGTAGAAGGCAGAGTGGCAGAAAAAATGGTAGCACTGGGAAAGGCAGAGATGACAAGTGGTGATTGCGGGCACTTGGCCTCTTCTTCATCTTCGTGTTGAGGCTCTTGTTAATTTGTGGGAATTTTAGTAAACCCTCCTGACGTCTTTTCCCTTTTGGATGATTCCCCTTCTATAGGATTACTTGAGTAAACCTTGGGCTTAGGTTTCTACTCCAATACTTCTTTCCTCTTTCTTGACTGTGTCATTGGAGGAGATTTAAGAGTTTCCTCAATTGGAGCGACAGTTGCCCCACTTCTGGTCTCACTCTTGATTTCATCTTCAATCTCACCATATGTTAGTGCAGCCCCCTGTAACTTTAGCTAAGTGATCTCGACATCAATCCACTACCTTGTTCTATTCTCCACCGACTTAGTCATAATATCAAGGTCATTGACCTCATCCTCGTCCCAATCAATCAGCGGTAGTGGAAAGTTAGCCACAACATCATACCTTGGATCCAAAATGGTGTCTTCATCTTCCACAATTTGGTCAGGCACCGGGAAGAGATTGATTGACTTTACAAATTGGGCGGTCATGCACATGTAGTGTCACATGCACACCTCCTTATCATCTTGTCAATTTTCCCAAAAGTTCTCAATGTGGGGCAGGTGGGCGTATTATTTCTCGACAAACTTCTTTAATTTTTCGTAAGGATCCATTTTGGGTCTGGCTGTGTAGAGCTCCATATTATACTCTACTATTTCCTTCTTTGAGTATTTCATGTATTGGGATGCGGGAATAACATACATGCTTTGATCGAAGGTGAGAGGGTAGGGAATTCCCACCCTATGCTTATCGCTCAACAGAGTATGGGCGTTCTGTAATTGTCGGGAGACTTCCAATATGACCATCTGGTCATTTGGGTACTGGGGCAACTTGTGAAGCCTCTCAGAGAATCCCTCTGTTCTGATATAAGTAAACTTTGGGAACTGTATGAACAGGTGCCCGAATCTATGAATGAACACATGAGCACTATGTGAAACTCTCCTTTCAAAGTCTCCTCCAAGAAGTCTGATTATATGCCCAATAAAGGCGTCATTCACCCTGTGATAGTCCTTCTTGAAGTTCTGGTACTATAGTTGTGGATACTTATCATATACTTTCAACTCCCTTCCTAGAGTTGGACTCTGACTAACAAATAACCCTTTGTAGGGGAACGACGCCACCAGGAGATACACCAAGTAATAGGTCATATAAAACTGTGACGTCTTCTTTACTACCATGAGTTGATTATGCAGATAGTTGCTGATCATTTTCGCCCAATGGAACTTGGTTTTCCCTCTGATGATCTCCTCAATAAATTAAAACATCCATTCTTGGAAATAAGCAATAGTAGGAATGCCCATCACCTTGTTTAGGAAAGTCACTAGATCATGTTAGTCCTCGTAAAAGTCACTACGGAACAGCTCCTGGGGCACCTTAGTAGCACTGCCCCTCTTCTCTTTCAACCAATGTTGGTTGATCAACTTTTTGCAACCTTGTGGATTTATCTTCCACATGTTTTCTGCATACCCCTTTTTAGTGTCTTCCATAGGGTCAAACGTGGGGATTTGGAATGTCTCGCCTATGGACTGGGCTGACAAGTCTGCTAGTACTCTACCTTTATGATCAATTATCTTCCAAATGCCCCTATGGTAGGCTTCCCTGCATGTCACTACCAGTTCCGGGGCCACTAGAGTGGGCGAGAAGCAAGCTACTTTGGTGAGGCCACTTCTTCTGATCTTCCTTTCATTATCAGTGGTTGGGTTGACTATGATCTATTGCCTGAACTAGTCTATATATATATGTCCAAGGTTGGTGTCTGAAATCATGTTCCAGTCTGAAGTGACCCTGGAAGTAATATCCACCCTCTAGAACTAATATTTCATTTGATCTTTGTCTTCTTTTCCTCTTGGTGGCTTAGTGATCTTCTTTCCTTTCTCTTTCTTCGAGGATGCTCCCAATGGTCCCGCAGTCGATTCCATAAATCCTGTAGACATAGATGCAATAAGCATATTCACGTGTAAAATAAGGGGAGTTGTGTTAGTGAAATTCTATAAAAATGAGGGTCAGATCAAGCATTTAATCATTAGAGATCATAAATATATTAAAATTCATTATTTGGAACTCATTAGGGTCAATTATGAGAATATAGGCCTAGGGGTGTGGGTGTCCTTGGGCAGACAGCTGGCTAGGGTGAGTTAAGGTGAAACGGCTCTAGGGCCATGACGGATCGCAAGTAGCCACCTGCATCCAATTTTTTTCCTTTAGATTTCAAGGGTCGGTCAAGGAATTGAGGCAGTCATGCACATTTTTCATTCATCTACGAGGTCCTTTGAGGTGTTAGTGTGATCATCTTGCTGTTGTAGACTCAAAGGGTGCAAAAGGAGGTGGCATCAAGGCTATTTGTAGCTCTATCATTTAGACACATCCTTTTGGAAGAGGAATCCCACAAAGGGAATCCCACATTGCAAGACCTGCAAGGGGCTTGGGTGGCTTGAGTTCATTCTTCAGTGTTCAATCATTCATGGAATTGCGGGTGGGAAGCTACAAAATGCCGCTAGTGGATGTCCATTTTCAAACAACAGAGGCAAGGTCATGCCCCGCAACGAGTGACCAACATAGTCGGGTTTGCATAGGACCTTGGCATTGATTGCTTTGCTTGAGGAGGGCTGGATGAAGGAGGTGAACTCAGGTTTTGTGATGCAAAATGATGGTAGGGTAGGGCCATTCGCAAACGACGGTCATACAACAGCTGGCCACAAGTGGTGGCCCGCAAAGAACTGCTTGCAATTTACTTTTACTTAGAGATTTTTTGACAAAAGCTTGGGGGAAATTATGAGGTCGGGGTCCACAAGGCAGGTGGAAGTAGGTCATCGATTGTTTTGTAAATGACGAAGAGAACAGGGAAATTCGTGGATGGACTTCTGCATGGTTATGCCCACAACAGGTTTATACTTAGGTTTCGTTAGGAAAGTTTAGAGGGTGAATGAGACCACGGGTTCCACGATGCGGGAAGGAGTGTCACCTTGGCCACTTGTGAAAGTGTTATCATCGGTGGCGAAGAAGTGATGAATGTCTGTAATGAACGAACCACAAAGGAAAGTCTTGTTTCACTAAGTTTCGTGGATGCAATGCTTGTGGGGTCTGCAAGGTGGGGCGACGAGGTTAGATGGTCATTAGGAAATGCTGAGGTGGGAAGTGCCACCCATGTGGGAAGTCTGCATCAGCGGACCCGCAGGGCCTCTTGGACTCTTCATTTTACTTAGGTTTTTTCCTCGCTTTACGTGTTGCGATGAAGGGGTGACGTATGCACGTGTGCACAAGCCCACCAAGGGTGAAGACCATCAATTAACATTTAAAGTTTACAAGTTGATGGAATGGCGAAGGGAGGAATTGTTGGCCGCAAGGGTACGAACACCCTGGTGAAGAACAATAGTCGTGGGTTGAAGTTCCGTAGGGTCCCAAATGGACCAAATCGATGGATTTTTAAAGTTTTATTGACATACAGAGGCATGGAATTTGGTTTTCTAACTAGTCCAAGGTTTTTTCTCTTAATATTTTACCAATTATGAAAAACCCACTAAAAGGAATGCAACTAGGGCGGTGACGTAGAACTTACCCGAATATCCTACATAAATTGGTGAGGAATCCAATGACTACAATGCTTGAAACGACGAAGGGATCACATGGGCACTAAGGCAGCAAAGGATGGCTAAAGCTTCTAACAAATTCTCTGACCAAAGGAATGAAAATGACAGGTCGACTTGGGTACTTATAGGAAATTAGTCACTAATGACCCACATTAATTCCCTGTACGACAACAAGCGAGGTAGCTAGGGACGAATTTTGAAATGGCCAGCGGTGGGAAGGTCGGGTCCCATGATGCGAAAATTAGCCAGGTAATTGTCGCTTGGCCGATTGGCAAAAGCAATGGTGACGAAGGATGCGGGGTTTTCCATGTGGGTGGATGACCTAGGTTGGCCGCTAGAAAATGGTGAAAGCAAGACAAAATATCGCTAAGGGAAACCCACATAGGCGGACCTGCAAAGAGCAAAGGATGACAATTTTGAAAGCAAAGGGAAAACTATCAGCGGAGACCCACAAAGGAAAAAAGACTTAGAATTTTCTTGGGTGGTGAACTTGGTAAAATCAGGGTGGTGACTTTAGGACTCCTTGACCACTTGGGATTCAAAAACAGGTGGCACATAAAATGAGGCGAAGGAAAAAAGTGACCCGACGAGGACAGAAAAGAGAGGGTCCCCATTCCGAACGGGGCGTGTGTGCTATAGGTACAACAATATCCTATTAAGATTAATCATATTTGTAACATTCCCTTTAGTTTTAATAAGGCTTCAGCCTTGGAGAATAGGAGGAATATGACAACCAATATAAGTATGATAAATTCTAGCTTAGTGTTGCTTGGAATTAGGATCAACCCATCTGAAATTGATCTTTGTAGGTCTTAAAATATCTTCTCAAACTAACAAAAAATTTCTATTACTTGATTATTGTTGACCTAAACACCAAAAGTTTTTTCGTAAAAATTGGATTAGAAATCTGCATACATCTTGGATAATTGCTTTTCAAATTCTAATAAAATTTACATTTAAGTATGATAAATTCTAGCTTAGTGTTGCTAGGAATCAGTATCAATCCATTTGAAATGATCTTTAAAGGTCTTAAGTATCTTCCAAACTAAAACAAAATTTCTTTTACTTGATTATAGTTGACATGAACACTAGGAGTTCTTTCTGAAAATTTGGATTAGAAATCTGCATACATCTTGGATAATTGCAATTCAAATTCTAATAAATTTTACATTTAAGTTGAACATTTCCTTGATCATGTGAGTGTTGTTAGGGTTCAAATTCCTTTGAGTAATGTTAATTGATGTTGTTAATCTTTGCAATAATTTTTGGAACTGTTAAATATTGCTATCTACTGTGTATTTGGTTTGAATTATTTTTCAACAGTTGGTTTAATATTCATTTTGATTTACAGGTTTCCTTATCTGTTTGATGATCAACCAATGTCAATTCATGTTTTGATAAACTCTTCTTCCAGATTTTTAGTATGAGTTGAAAGCATTTGATTGTGTTTTTGTAAATTCCTAATTTATTCATCACTTTTAGTTTTTATATTTGATAATACTTCTATTCTAATTAATTAACTTCTGAATTTCATTATTTTTCTTTTTAAATTTAGTCCTTTGATAAACCATTTTTTTGTGCTTCATTCAAAATTTTCTTAGATTGTCCAGTCAAAAACTTTCTCAAGTTTATCCTAGGGTAAATTTTATTGAATTTGATAATCTAGGTTTTACCATAACCGATCCATGCCATCGATCTGATATAACCATATTTCACCTTCAATAAGCTCTATCATATGTTTTAAACAAAGTATTCCAACTTAATTATGGTATGTTGTTGGCCGTGAGGGAAATGATGACTGTGTAACTTCTCTTTCCTCTTATTTTCCTAGTTTTTCTACATTGTTTTGAACATTCCCTTTTATATGGAGTGGTCCCTCTCATTTGTATAAAAGTGGTTCTTTGGTTGTAAAACTCTTTCCAATAAAATTTTTGATTCTTAAACTTTGTTACATGATCAACTTGTTTCCTTCTTTTTAATTATTGTGTAGTTTTTTGCTAATATGACATTGAACTATTTTCAAAGGTTGGAGGTGACACAAATTCAGGAAGTGTGGTAATTGAAAAAGCTAAAGACTGTTGAGTCCAATGCAAGAAAAATAAATTAGACAAGCATTTGTAATTATTTGTGGCATGTCACGAAAATTCTAACCTTTTCTTCTTTCTAAATTTTTTCACCACCGTTGTTTGGAGTTGGTTCAAAGTCGCTTCTCTCCTATGCTTTAAACTTGGTTGTTTCACCAAGATCTACAAGAGGATGACTTGAAAAACACAACAACATTGTTAGCACTAATATTTTTCTTTTATCTATCTATAAAATCAAATTTCTTTTTTTTTTTCTTTTAGAATAATTATAAAATAAAATTATACTTAAAAAATGCATTTAAAAAAATCATAATACAAATGAATTAAATAAAATTAAAACTCCAATCCTAAAATTTTCATCATTTTTTCTCTAATCAAAACTCTAATCCTAACCCTAATTGAATAAATACATTGAAATTTCTTATAATTATAAAAAATATATTTGTGTTACTACTATAAATAAATGTTCACCCTACAAACTTAATAATTTATTACATGACACTAAATATTTAGTTTTAATTTATTTTTTTAATTAAATTGATTTTAAAATCTAAAAAAGTAACATTATGGCCACTTGCACATCAAAAATAACTTTATTAGTTTTTCCTTACAAAGATTTTTGGATGCTATTATTTATTACATGACACTAAGTATTTAGTTTTAATTTATTTTTTTAATTAATTTGATTTTAAAATCTAAAAAAGCAACATGAGGTCATCACTTGCACGTCAAATTTAACTTGATTAGTTTTTCCTTATAAAGATTTTTGAATGCCATTGTAATATGCCTCTCGACGTAATTAATCAAAACTTACATTGATTAATTAATTTTGATTACTTGATTGATTTATTAAGTTAAAGAGTAATCTTTTAACTTAGTTAATTAACTATCTTATTTTTATTAATTGAATAATTTAACTAATTTAGAAAACAAAATAACTAAATATTTACTTTTAAATGAAGTCAAAATGAAGCAAGTTATCAAAAATTGCCAAATTATCAACATAAGACATTGAATTCAAATCATCGAATCAATAAGAACATTCAAATGTGTACTTTTTATTGCATATAGTGTGCAAGAACACATCTAAACTTAGAGTATAAAGGTGTGACCACAATTTTTTCTAGATCTCTAAACTTATCGTATAATAGAATAAAGATCCAATGTAAACATTTATGTGCTTAATTGGTATAGAGGTATCACTTTACATAGTGCAATCACATAATATTCTCATTAACACTCATTCTTTAATCATTAAGCTAAATACCCCTATCTCATTATTAATATCTCCTAAAATAACTTGCCCATTTTAACATTTCTTTTTCACATTTAATTAATCTAAATTGATTGTATTTATGTGTATTAATTTTATTAAATTATCTATTATCTTTTAAGAAAAAAATAATTTTCTTTTCAATATGCAAATACTTTTCATATATTTTATTTTTTATAATTTTCTATCAAAATTTAACAAGTGCCACTTAGTAGTTAATTCTTTCCTTTATAGTATTGTAAGTATTGTTTTCTAGATTTAAAAAATTAAATGCAATTTTTACTAATGTGAATAAAATAAATGTAAATTAAATGCAATTTTTACTAATGTGAATAAAAATAAATGTAAGTTTTGTTTATTATAGTGTTTTAGTATTGTTAATTAATTATTTGTATGATCTAATCCTAACCCTAACTCACACCCTAATTTTAATTATATCCCTAACCCTAACCCTAAGTCTAATCCTAACAATAAATTCTAAACCATTATCCTAACTTTAGACCTATTTCTAACCCTAACTATGGTTGTAACACTATCCATAACTATAAACCTAATTTTAATCACTAACTTTTAAATAAATAATATATTTAATAAATGTTATACTAATAATATTATATATTAAATAAAATTTATTAAAAGTTAGATATTACATGTTGACAATGTTTCTTCTCTTATTATTAATATAAAATTGTTATATATTAAAATGATTATTTATTACAAGTTATTTATTTTTAATTATATGTATATATATTAAAAAATAGAATATATTATATTAAATTATTAGGTTTGATTCATAGTAGATATAAGTGCAACTAAATCTCTTCATTCAAATCAATAATTGTTAAATATTAATGAACCAATGATTATTTAGTAAAGAATTAATATTGAGAATAAGATTTGGAATAAAGATATTAGATAATAAAATTTTGGAGCATTATATCTATTAATCATATTTAAGTGATTTTTATTAGTACTTATTTTATTTTATTTTTTGAATAGTTCTAGCCATAATTTTTACCTTATTCTTAATTCTAATCCTAATCCTAATTATAATGCTTTTAGGATTGTAATAATTAATAATTATACTAATTGTAGTTATCTTAATTATGATGAGAGTCATAACCTACATGGCAATACAGAGCAAAATGTAAGCATGCTAACAAAAAAAAAGAAAAAAATATTAAAATATATTAAATGCTGGCATATATTAAATTAATAAAAATGAAAAGGTATATGAAACAATAAATAGCCGACAAATATAATTTAAAAGAAACACGATGCCACCCAAAAATATTTATATAAATAGAAAGAGGAAGAAGAATGGGAAAAATAATTAGCCGAGAGGTGTTCCTACAGTGGCATCACATGTTTGCAGATCTGTGCAAACAAAAAAAATGGCAATTAAAAAGTATAGTGGAATTCAAACACGTGGTGGAATTCAAACGCACATATGGAAGTGGAAGAGGCTTTAGTTACAAATGCATGCAACAGATATATTCCTATATGAAACACTATCTTGAGAGGCATTCTATCAGTCGCATAATGGGTTGAAGAACCTGAGAACATTACGGCCACTTGCACGTCAAATTTAACATTATTAGTTTTTCCTTACAAAGATTTTTGGATGCCATTATTTATTACATGACACTAAGTATTTAGTTTTAATTTATTTTTTAATTAAAATTTGATTTTAAAATCTAAAAAAACAACATGACCACCACTTGCACATCAAATTTAACTTTATTAGTTTTTCCTTGCAAAAATTTTTGGATGCCAATGTAATACGCTGGCATAATTAATCAAAACTTGCATTGATTCATTGATTTTGATTACTTGATTGATTTATTAAGTTAGAGTAATCTTTTAACTTAGTTGATTAACTATCTTATTTTTATTAATTGATTAATTTAACTAATTTAGTTCATTAAAAAGATAAAAGGACAAAAAATACATTTAGATTTATTCTATTAAATTTGAAAACCAAAAACATTGAAAGAAAACAAAATAACTAAATATTTACTTTTATATGAAATCAAAATGAAGCAAGTTATAAAAAATTCCCAAATTCTCAACATAAGACATTGAATTCAAATCATCCAATCAATAAGAACATTCAAATGTGTACTTTTTATTGCATATAGTGTGCAAGAACACATCTAAACTTAGAGTATAAAGGTGTGACCACAGTCTTTTCTAAGTCTGTAAACTTGTCGTATAAAAGAATAAAGATCAAATGTAAACATTTATGTACTTAATTGGTATAGAGGTATCACTTTACATAGTGCAATCACATAATCTTTTTCATTTAACACTCATTCTTTAATCATTAAGCTAAATACCCCTATCTTGTTATTAATATCTCTTAGAATAACTTTCCCATTTTAACATTTCTTTTTCAAATTTAATTAATCTAAATTAATTGTATTTATGTGTATAAATTTTATTAAATTATCTATTATCTTTTAAGAAAAAAATAATTTTCCTTACAATATACAAATACTTTTCATATATTTTATTTTTATAATTTCCTATCAAAATTTAATAAAATGATAATGTTCATTTAAACTAATAATAATTATATCCCAAGAAAGATGTAAAAATTCAAATATAACAAGAGCTATAGAGCAGCGAAGTTCCTGCCATAAAGTTTTAGAATAGTTTTGTTTGTATTTGTTGTGCTTTAGGAACAATTGGTCAAGATAAAGTACTTGTCACCTAAATTTAGGAATTTGATCATTGATAGAGTCAACTTTGTCTTCCATTAGAAAATGACCCTTATAACAAAAAAAATTTGCTCACTTCAAAATTTTGAGATGCTTGTTTGTGCTTTTAGGCCATGAAGAAAGCACAATTTACATGTTGCTAGCATAATGTAAATATTAATGAGTTCAAATATTTCCTTAACCATTCAACATATATGATAAAAAAATCCTCTTTAAATAAGCAAAGATCTTTAGAACTTTCATTGTACGTAGAGTCATGTATAACTAGCTTGCTTAAATGTTAAAGTTTTCTGCACAAATGAAAATGGAAGTAATATTTTAAATTTGCTATATGATAACCATCTTTTACTTACAATTTTTTTTTGAGAAAGGCAGTTAGAAGGTGCCATACCTCTACTGCATTTAAGCCAAGATCAATTAGTATTGCACCAGGTTTAGCCAATCACCACGAACCAAATTTGGCACACCTACTACAACAACAAGAATATTTGCTTCATGAGTAAAATTTGTAGGAAATTCTTTTTGTTTTGAGTAGCTATGGTCTACATTATTTTTTTTTGGAAACATGGTTTAAGACTTTAAATTAATACTTAAGTAAAAATTGTCTACTATGTTTCAAATTTCAGAGAGCTATTCAATATATATGGCCCATATTCCAACATATCAAACACTTTTTTAAGAAGAGAAAATGTAGTCCACCCTTAATCAATGTGTAAATTCAGATCTACCCATTTTGTCTGATGAATTTGTTTTTAAGACATTTAATTGTTATTGTTGTTGTCCCTTACCTTCAAAATAAAGTGTAAGCTGAAATTCTAGCACAACTAATTCTCAAGCAAATGTTTTTAGAATTTTAAATAACCATATAAAATTTAAAATTATCCTTTGTAGCTCAAATTTTGATGCTACTCTTTGGATTGAAAATATTTTACCCTTAAAGAATCTGCTCTTCATGTGGCAATTTTTCCTCAATATTGTGGTGGACACATCAGATACTTCAACCATAATGATTCAAGAAATTGACGATTCAAATTATTCTATTCCTTTCAAAATGACCACACAATGCTCATGCATTTCTAAGATAGTATAGTTATAAGCCTACCGTCTAGAATCACAATTTTGTACTATAGACTCATCACTATGTGAACTAATATTTCTCTAGGGTATTAATAGTTTAACTTAAACATTGATTTGTATACCCTTAGCTTCCATATCTGCTTGTCCCATTTGATTTTTTGTCGACATCACTATCTCTGGATAAGTCATAACCAAATTCTAAGGTCATCTCTAGATGGGCATGCTCTTTTCCAGATATGATGAACTAGGGCATGAGTGCACTAAATGTGTTACATATCCATCAACGTTTTATTTGGATGATTAGACAAACTTTAGGAAATTGTAGACATAAAGAGAAAGATTAAATAAAAGCTAAATGAGATACACACTTGACAATCTTTGTTTGGGATTTTCACTGCTATTTGGTTCTATGTTATATTTTTTTCAAAATTGGAAGTTTTTTTCTTATGATCAATTGGAATAGACTCTGCAAGAAATGCATAAATATATTGTCTTGTGTAAGAAGCCCACAAAAATAAATAATAATTTGCTAATAAATCACAAGAGATAACTCTTTGCATTCAAACAAAAATCCCCATATTTTACACACAGATCCAATAATTATCGCCAATGAATCAAAACAGTAGTATTAATCCCAATTTAATGATATATGTCAATATCAGATTCAAAATTAACAATAAATTTTGGATACTCCACACTGGGCATTGAAAAAATTTGAAAAGTTGTCTTTATTTGCATCTCCTATAGAGACTCAATCTCTCTTGTAAGTCAGGTAATATCTACAAACTATATGTAATGGCTTGTGTTGCTAGAATTGGCAGTCATGTAAATTTGTGTAACATGCTAGCTAGTATAAGTTTTTCACTAAGGGCCTCTACCATTTTGATGGAAAAAATACATGTTAATGGGTCTCTTTAACTTAATCCCCTACTTGGTGAAGAATCTACCCTATGGGGGATGATTAATAAAATTGAAAAAGAAGACAATTCATTATGCAATTAGTACTCCCCTAGTTGAAGTTGACAAGAGGTATATGTAGTATAGAAGTTGCTAAGTCAACTTATCAAAGGCTTTGGACATATCCAATTTGATAATCATTCCAGAATACAAGTCAAATTTTGAGAGATTGAATGGTTCTCTAGGTGTAGGTGAATTTGCAAGGTGTACTTTACTATGAAGCATTCTCATGAGGTTAAACACAATGATAAAAAAATCTAAACAATATATAAGGTATATAGAAATAAATGCCTTGTGGGCTTCAACAAGGGATCTTTTAAACCAAATTGGGATCTAGCATGGTCATGACTTAAAAATTAACCAATATTATTATACCCTTATTGTACCCTACCCTTTATTGAACCCTAATTCAAGCCTAACCCTACCACTTACCATAGCCCTAACCTTAGCTCCAAGTTTTATTCTAGATTAATAATTTTAATCCTAACTTAACATTAGGGTAAGTGCACCAAGATGGTTCCCAAAAAAGGGGCTTAAGTGGCCACTTTTTTTCTGAATCAGAAAATACTGACCTTGGACATGAAATTGAGGATAGTTACACTCAAAATTTTGAGATGGAACAAAAACAAGGATCGAAGTGCTCCGAGTCTACTTTCTAAAATACTAATTTATTTTGAAAATGGTTGAGATTAAGGGTTCAAAAGAGGGATACACAAATTGATGTTTTTTGTCCAAAAACATAACATAGCAACTCTTGTACGTTTGAGCACGGTGAAATTTTTTTGTAGTATTTTTAAAATCAGAATGGTCAAAAGTTAGCTAATGGTATCTAGTTGATGCACAATTTTTTTGATAATTTTTTAATTAATATTTGATTTTTTACTAATTTTCTAAGTGGGAACTTCCTAAAAAATAGAATTTTGGCCATACTCCCCCTAACATTTTTTGAAGGTAATTGATTTTTTTTTAATTTTTTTTTTTTAAATGTAGAATAGAGTCTAGTTTCTAAAAATGTAATTTATTTGAAATTTTGATGAACGGTTAATTTA